>JAQFZP010000128.1:0-57189 GCA_034695745.1 Geophilus truncorum | reverse complement strand
ATCGGGTCTTACGAAAAAAAAATAACGGGTCCGGGACCGGGACGGGTCTCATACACTGGTCCCGTTCTCATCCCTAGTGTGAGGATAAGTGCTGTAAAGATTTAAAGCCTAGAGTTAAACCGGAAGTACCTGTTGTGTTGGCTTTTATTTTTTATTTCTTTCATTTTATATGATTGTAAAAGTCAATTGTTTGTTATATCCTTTGTATGGTTGCCATGGAAACTGTTTCCATGACCACTTGTTGTTTTTGGAATAAACAACATCTTTGTCTATCCCTTTTTAGAGTAAAAAAGAGTTTAATATTTCTTCGTGCGGATTTTCACTAATTTAAAGTGCAACAGTATATCCTAGAACCGCTCTAAATTGAGTTATTTTACCTATTTCCATCATTTTCAAGAAATTTTGAACGAGCACTTTCGATTTAGATACTGTTACCGCCGAAATAAGAAACTCCAATTTCTTAAAAACAAGTGAACTTAATCCCGAGAACCGAAAGCTTTCATTATATACTTAAAAACATCACATAACTTATTCTTATTTTCTAACATCGAAACCGCAACAACAAAATCCCTTAGCAACTAATAACAATAATCAGATTAACAATCATATAAACTAAAAGATACAATTAATTCAAATAAAAATATTATGTGACACTACAACAGACATCTAAGAAACTTTGTCAACACTCATCTGTGCATGCCCTAAAATCAACTTCCGGTTAAACAACACAAAATTTCAAGTACGACATTTGTACAACAAAACCCAACCCTAAACCCACCGGAAGTAACACTTACAACCCCTAACAACCACTCAAAATCATCAACAGGGGGCAAAAATGACTTAAAAAACTAAACCTTTTCTTCCAACTTTCCCAACACTCGCAACCTCAAACGCAACAATTTCACACAACACAAGCGAAAAATTAACCCCAATCAGCAGCCATAACCCCGAAAAGTGCATTTGCACATCTCCATAACTCTCCCCTTTAAACATTTTTACCCTTCTTGATGTGTGCATTGGCCATGTGATAAGTCGTCTCTCCCCTTCGCAAACCCTCTCACGCGTTCCCTTCCCTTTCCAGCAGCTCGGGCGTCCGCCTGCCCGTCTCCCAAGATTGGATTGTGCGTCCATGATCAGATTCAACAAGTACCCGCGCCGACCCCATTACACTGTAACCCGTTGAAAAAATATGGAAAAGGGGAGAGATGAAAAAAGTCGCATCCTGCTCCGACTGCTAACTCACTTAGGCAGAGAAGCCGTACACTTCCGGAGACGTCCAGGCGCGGTCAGTCGAACATGAAAGAAGGAGAAGCCTCCCTCGCGACCGGACACTGGTAAAGGAAACAAATTTGACTGACGGAGTCGAAGGGAATGGGACGGGGACAGAGACACGACACGGTTGGTTGATGCGCCCTTCGGCTCCCCGATCTGATGAACAAGGGGTTTGACCACACCGGATGTGCCGTCGCCTCTTGTTGCATGACTGGTGAGTCAGAAATGTGATTTAAGGCAGTTGTTTGTGAGTTTAATTTAACTAGTTATTTTACTACAAAAAAATATTATGTAAATTAAATTTATAACAACAAAATGAATTTTTCAATTAGTTGCATTCAATTTCAAAGAACAATCAAGTAACTTTAGTCTTTTAGTAGTCTGAAATGTTACACAGCTAAACACAACTTTTTGCAAGACTTTTGTAAAGATTGGACTACTAAATTTAGTTAGTGTTGTAAATATTTGAGCAAAAAATCAAGTTGGTGGAATTTAGTTATGGTATAGTGTTACTTTAATTTGACTTATTTATGATTTAATTGGGTCAAATAGGAAGTTTGATGAGAGCAATAATGGTAATATCAAATTTGACATTTAACCTCACCTTCAAAGTCATCCAATTAGTATCTTTTTGACTGTTAAAGGTAGAGCAAAACTTTCAACTACAAAGTTGTATACTTGTAGACCACCATCAAATTAATCTAAAATGATTTTAAAATGCTAGGTTAGATACTGAGAAAATTGAGTGCAAAAATTACTTCAAACCTAAACCCAAACTTAAACATAATTTGTCTATTTTCAACCAAACTGATTTCACAAGAATTCTGACTGCTATAATTTTTTTTGGAAAAAATTAATTGTTGACAACAATTACATAACTTCATTGTGATTTTTAGGAAATAATTTTACACTCAAGACATTAAATTTAAAAACAGTACCGGTAGGCGCAATTTAGACGAGATTTTAAACTCGTTTAAGAAAACGAATGCGCCTAGTTTCTCCAATAATGGAAAGCTCTAAATCTCTTTATTTTTTTTATTTTTCTTGAGATATTAAAAATATTCTAAAAATGCATTTTTGCTGGGTTTTAATTTTTTTCTTCTAATACAAAGGTTGACTCTGCAAAAACTTAATAAAATTGTAGTTCAAATCGTGTTTTAAATTTCCGTAAAACAGCTTAAGTTTAATCAATATATATTTTGTAAAATTACCTAATACTTTGCTAAAACACAAAAAAAAATAATAAAATAAATAAATAAAAAATAAAATTTTCTAAACTTTTGATATATGAAATTTTCGTATAAGTAAAAATACTAAATAATTTTTCTGTATTTAACATTTTTTTTAAAGTCTATTGTAAACAAAAGTGTCTTAAAACTAGAGGAAAAGAAGCCAAGAAGGAATAAATTTATTCAAAAATTCATGGAGATTTGATCATCTCCAAATAAATGGCAATCGCCTTTAAGTCGGCTTTGATCAAATCAATGTGTGCGCGAAAGGATTTGTGAACTGCAGTGTAAACACGCACCGAGTTTGAGTGTGGCACGCGTTTGCGACGAGGGAAAAGCTCACCGAATGAGTTGCGCGTAGCCAGGGGCTTTCGTCGAGTAGCTCACAAAAGATAATAACTTCATCTAGTAATATTCAAGCAGGATTAGAAACCTTCATTAAGAAAGCGGCGCATGATGACGAAACCCTCGTCACGACAGCAAAAACCTCATTTGGGTGCCGCAAAACGAGACGAAACGCTCTTTTCAGCGTTTCGCACAGACGGGGTTCAAATTTGCCAGACTCGCACAACAGGCTGCGGGCTATTTATACGCACATATTGCATTAGCGGGTTTACTTTCACTTCTCCTTTTCTCGGTTCGTGTCAGCTTTTATTAAAAATATTTTCTTGTCAAGAGACGCATATTACATCGCATGAATCCGTAATGGAAGAGCGTCTCAAATGGGAGCCCAAAGTCGAATGAAAACTCGAGATAACGCCAAGCGGGGAAAAGTTCACGCAACTCGATTGCCCGACCTACAACCGCATCAACAACTTGCGACTAAATAAGAGAGGAACGAAATACGGTACTTTGCGTGGAGGTAAATCGCAGTGTCTAAAGTTAGCTTCAAGCCAGATGAAAAATGTATGAAATTACCTAAAGTTACAATAACGGTAACTTGAAGTTAGACAATAGATACATAGGGAAAACATAACTTAGCTTAAGCTAAGGCAAATAAGTGTAAGAAAAATCAATTAAGATTAAATATTCTTAAGTCACTTGCTTAAGTGTCCCTTACGGTTAAGGCACAGACTTAAAGTAACGTTATTTCCGTTTCTTAAGTCATTTAAGGCAGTTAAATGACTTTGCCTTAACGGAATTAAATACATCTTAGATTTATCGTTTCGATTTGTTGTATGAAAATAAAAAAATACCAATGTAAGAATTTTTTTTTTAAAATTTATGAACTAAAAATGATGAAAAACTATAGTAAAATAATAAAATTCTTAAAATTTCTTCAATATAGTGAACAGAAAAATTAAACATTTCGAGAATTGATGTAAAAAAATAATACGTAATATAAAAAAAAAACTCATAAATTAATATTTTTAAAAATGTCAATATACAAAAACAAAAAAAAAAAAAAAAAAAATGTAAACTAAAATCACAAAATTTTACACATGGTATATTTAGAACTAATAAAATAACAAAAAGTTTTTAAAAAAATTATATAAATTTTTAAAAAAAATTTTTCAGAATATTCTAAATTCTAAAATACTCCAAAAACCCAACAACATCAATGTATTACCTCTACATCTTCCTTCAGAATAGTAAACCACCAACAAAACAAGACCCTTCACTGACACCAAACTTTTTGTTCTTTTTTTAAAAAAATAAAGCCAAACTCGGGTCGCACCTCATCTCCCACATCACAGCGGCCACAAACGTGACGTGTCAGCGATGATGGAACGACACGTGTGTTCTGACAAGATTTGATCGGCCTGATGGATTTATTAACTCTATTCCTCAGTGGGGGAAGGGATTAACGGCTCGGCATCTACTACCATCGAGTTCAAGACCCCCATCAAAACCGAGAGATGGCGTCTCAAAGTGCGAACGCGAGAAAAGGCTCTAAAGCCCCGAGGCCAATTCAATTGAGTCATTCCAGTCGCCCAGCACCCACCCACCCCTACCCCATCTACCCATCCAGGCCTCACAGAGCCCCACATGCCCCAGAGGACCCCCTACCCCACTCCCCACTCCTAAAGTGAAGTGAAAATTCGACCAACACCCAACTTTACTATTCCTTAGCTGGAAAAGGCTTAAATAATTTACCCATAAAACCCCAGCACCTGGCCTTGGATTGTCTGGAGAGGACAGTCAAACTGGAGCAATGTCTAGATGCATCATCAAGTCAGTTCATGCAAATCCAATTGACCTCAATAAAAATTTAGATTATTAATTTTTTTTTTTTTTTTTGGTGGTTTTGATGGATCCTGGGTTGCCCTTGTGTTTAAGTAGTTATTTTGATTGTAAAAAGCATCTTGATTTATGGGTCAGTAGAATTTAAGGAGAATTTTGTTCCAGAATAGAGATAAGATTGCAGGGGAAGTTACCCATGGGCTGGGGAAAACAGTGGGAAAGGGTGTTTTTGTTGTGGTGAGATGTGTCTTGAGGGTGAAGTAATTGTTTTGGTTGTGTTGTTTGGGTAATTTAGTTGATTAGAAAATTATGTTGTGATTTGGTGTAATTTTTGTAGAGTTGCCAATTTTGTGGTGGTTTTAGTGGCAGAAAAACAGAAGAGGGTGAGTTAATGAAATGATGATAAAAAAGGAAAATTGGGTTAAATTTATAATTTTAAGAAGAAAATAATATATAGTAATAATTGATGTAGATTTTCAAAATAAACCCACACTAATACTGATATTTTTCAAATATTGTAAAATGATTCGTGAACGCGTTGGTGCAGATTCACGAAAGTAATGTTAGATAACAATGTTATAAACTCTGTTTTGATGTTAAAATCTTAACATTATTATCCAACAATTCTTTTGTAACTGTACTTTATGTACTTTCACTAATATTTTACTCTGAGACTATCATCGGGTCTCGCCACTAAGGGAATAAGTTACTAAAGAACCCCTGGTCTCTAAGTAATTTCACCCCACGACTAAATTTTGACCGATTACAGAAAGAAACGAGACTTGTTTAAAGTACGGTATAAAAGCTGATTAAATTCTGATTTATTACTACAAAAGACGCAAGGGGTCGCAGCAATATGTTCCACCCGCTTATCTTCGAAAATCTTATATTTTCAAAACTTTTACTATGTTTGACATTGAAAACCGAGTAAAATAGTGACTAAAACAATCACAACTATTATTTTATAAAAACAAAAATCACCAACTCCAATACGTAAACAACAAGTCAGCCATCGTCCATAAATACCCGCATCAGAAACCAAAAGCAGACAAAGTGAAAACGTGTAAACATTTTATTTAAATGGGCGCAATAAAAGAAAAAACAGAGCGTAAATTACCTTTTTAATACGTAATCCTGACAGATGAGAAGTCGGCGCCCGATATTGCAGCAGCGCCGACTTGCAATGTATCCTACAAATCACCCGGCGACCATAACTGCCACGTGAGCGCCACCGATCCCGGCTCCCGGCCCAACTCGCTCTTGATTCATGAGCGCCTCCTGTTGGCACTGGCTAAATTCAATATTCTCTTCAGCGCCATCTCCTCGTTGGCTTTCAGCAGGAGACGAGCTTTATGAGTAATTAACTCATCTAGCGCCGCTTACATTTTTAAGCCGCGACGTCGCCGGGTTCTGGTTTCGGGGCCACGTCGCGTGACCCACACGGCCGAAAACGGCGCTCTCTCGGCCGCCAACAAAAGGCAGTGGCCGAACATTGCGGCCAGCGAGACGGCCATCACGCCCGTCCGTCGCCATTGTGTCGCCCGGGGTTTAAGACGCCATAAACGCGGTCATAACCGAGACGGGGACAATCTAGAATTCCAGATGAAGCTCGCGCACAAGCCAAGCCGAAGGGAAGGGAGAAACAGTAAAACGCTTTTAATTAAGGCTCCACCAAACAAGAAAATGGCTCGCTCAAACTGCCCATGCGCACAAAAGGATACTCAATGCACCTGCAATCCAAAGCCCGAGCTGAGAGAAAGAAAAAAAAATAAAGTCAACATCAAGTTCCTGTCCTTGGCTCTTGATATTGCTACTGGATTAAAAGAGTTCTTTTTTTCCTTTTTTCTCTCTACTTGGACTCACTTCCGGTGCTGGTTTTAGTGTAGTTAGAATTTTAAAGTTCAACTTAGACTGGAAGTGTTTTAGTTAACTTTGTGAAAGTAAATATTAAATTGTTTGTTAGTTTTATTATTTTTTTGTATGGGAGTTTTCAGCGTTTCTAAAAGACACTTCTGATTTGAATTTGATTTTGAAATTTCAGAGATTTCAAATATTACGCCAATTCTTAGTTTCAGGAGAATTTTAGAACTCTAGAGCACTCGTAAGTGCCAATTTTGAGCGCTCTGAATTGGATTAATTAGCAAATAAACATTTTTTTTAGCAATTCATAGCTGTCTTAACAAGTACTTCCGGTCAACGTTAAAACTTAAAATTTTAAGGGTTTTTGGCGTTGAGTACAAAGAAAACATTCTCTTAGTTTAAAGCACCCAGTGTAACCGGAAGTACATTTATTCTCCTCAGAAAAACCATTATTTACTACATATTGCCATTTTTTGACGACTAAAAGAGGCACTTCCGGTTAAGCTAAAAACTTACAATCACGAGAGTACCATCTACCAGTCTAATCCTAAAAACCCCTACAGTTTCAAGACCAAAGTCCAACCGGAAGTGCCCTTAACAGTCGCTCCGAATCGCAATAAAGATAAGAATTAATTAAAAAATCTCAATTCAGAGCAGTCAAAGAAGCACTTCCGGTTAAACTAATACCATCAACTTTTACGAACACTTAGAAAAGCACTCAAGATTGAGTCCCACAAACTCTTCAGACACAAAACCACCATTTTTCCTCCTAAAATGCAATTTAGTGACATTATTTATCCCTTAAATCGACTTCTCCCGACAAACTTAATCAATAAACAGTGCAAGTGACATTTTCCGAATTCTTTGTGTAATTCATTGACGGAATGCAATTTTTAAGTCAGAATTCAGAAAAAAAAAACTCAAAAAAAGGGAGGTGAATAACGATCGCGGTCGGCATGGCAACTAGAATCCACAGGCGGCGTCTCGACTCCATCACCATCCGAGTCGCAGCCCCTTTCACTATGCACGAACTGCTCGGCAGTCTTTCCTCGTCATGCAAAATCCTCTGGGCAAACATGTAGATGTTTTCAACGAATCTGGCAATGGCTGTGTGCAGACCAGTTTCCGCTCGTTCAAAACCGTTGAAAATTTCAAGGCAGAGCAGTCGACGACGAGAAATTCAGCTTGAATTCCAAACGAGATTACATCAAAAATTCCCTCAGTCAAAGTGAAATGTCACTCCGGGCAAACTGCGCAGTAAACCCGAGAAATATCTTACATTTATTCCGAGTAAACAGCTAACAAATTTAATGATTTTTTTTCACTTTTTGGTCATTTGGAAAGAGCTGAAAGACAACTTCAGGTTGAAGTAAGACCTTACAGTTTTAGGGGTCCTTGGTACCATGTAAATACCTAGTTGCTGTTTACCAAATCTTTGGTCAAACCGGAAGTGCCTTTGCAACCTACTCCAAATTGAACAATTCAATTACATCTGCCATTTTATTCTATTTGAAGCTGTTCAAGAACCAACTTCCGGTTGACTGAGACCTTAAAATTTTATTGGCACTTCCTACCAATTAAATCGTTAGTGTCCAGAAAATTTCAAGACTTTGGTCCAACCGGAAACGCATTTCAACTGAGTCTAAAATCGAGCAATTGAATTGAAATTTGCATTTTATTCGATTTGGAGCATTTCTAAATGGCACTTCCAGTTAAACCACAACCTTAAAATTTTACCAACACTTAGTACCAAATAGGTAATTAGTGTCCATAAAATTTCATCTGACTAGCACAACCAGAAGTGCATTTAGAGCGTCCTCAAAAACTTTGAAACTCATACAGGTTAAATCCTTTGTCACATGGCAATTCAAAACAATGTGAAACACCCACTTCCGGTTTAGCTTAAGACCTACAATTTTATACACATTAACTTCAACAACAAAACTATAGTTCCCTAAAATTTAAACATCACCCAACCGGAAGTTCCTTATAACACCCCTAGAAATAAAAAAAACAACTGCACTTAATCCAATTTAATATTAAAAAACATCATAAAAAAATAAAAATAAAAATAAAAACACTAATAAACACCCATTAAATTAAATCCACATTACTTATTTGGCAGTTACAGCCTTCCGTAATGACTCGAGACATGAGAAACATTACGGCGCTCCACCTGTCAGCTCGCCTTTAATAAACAATTTAATAAGCCCGGGCAATTTCACTACTTTCTTGCTATCTCCTAAATGAAAAATCCATCAACAAAACTTTCCTCTCACGCATTATTTAATGAAAATGAAGAAAAAAATTCATCATTTGTTACTGCAGAGCATATAAAAAGGAAATAAACCTTCACTTTATATCCAATATATAATGTCATTCTGACGTCAATATGGCATAATAACATTTTTACGATTAACACCCGTGCGTCGTTTTTTAATTTTTTTTTTTTTTTGTATTTGGTGATTGGTCATTGCGTGTGGACAGACGTCATGTGAGAAGTCAATCTGTTGGTGAGTTCACCGGATGTCACTATCACTGGTTGGTCATAAAAAGCGTAACTTTTTTAATCTCCTTTTCTTAATGACGGGCATTTTTGATGAGGTGATGCGGGGGTGTATGATTTATGACCAGCTAATCTCGTTCGTGTAGCTGAGCGATTCTTTCTCCCATTAGACATCAAATGGGTCTTATTAACATGGAAACTTGCAATTAAGTTTTTCCTTCCCTGTGAAAACACAAAACATCACTTTTCTAGTCGAAAGAACCAAAATTTGAATTTTTATAATTTTTTTTTAAGGTTAAAGTTTTTCTATAAAATGAGTAAATTTATAATTTTGGTTATAAAAAATAAAAAAAATCATGAAATGAGTCAATTTTGTATGTTTAATTTAAAAAATATCAAAGTAATAATTTTTTCTCACCAAAAAAACAACTTAATTTGTACTTTTTATTATCAAAGAAATATGAAAATTGGAAATTTTTTCTCTAAAAATAATCAAAATTTGTATAAATGCAAAAATAATTGGTTTTTTCCTCCAAAAAAAAAAAAAAAAAAAAAAAAAATTCAACTTTTTTATAAATTTAACAAAATTGTGCATTTTTACACTCCCAAAAAAACACAATTTGTCATTTTCCTCACAAAATATCAAAAATGATCCATTTCCTCCCAAATAACCCAACAATTTTGCAAAAAATCCAAATGCCTCATTTATCTATCTTAAAAAACTTCCCATTTCTCTCCAAAAATATCAAAATTCACACATTTTCCTCCAAAAAAAAATTTCTATCAAAACCCTTAAAATTTTAATATTCCTGCAATTTACATCACAAAACAAACTTTTAAAAAAATAAAAAAATAAGAACTAAAAAATTGTCTATTCTGCCCTTCTCGGACCTTGCTATTCTATCGACACAAGGCGTCACGAATTGAAATTTATTCTCACCCGAAACCAACTCCAACTTTCGCATCCAATTTTATAGACCACTTACTCTCTTCAGTGTCACGCGTCTAACATAAAACTACATCAAAATACATATAGACCTACATCAAATCCAACACCTTTAAAAAAAAAAGTAAATCGAGGACGGAGGGCTGAGTGAAATAGGGATTTCGAGGTTGGCAAGGCGGAGAACACTCTTATTCGACAGTGCCACAAAAATCTGTCGTTAAAGTGGTCGAAGGGTACCATGGCAGATTGAGTGCAGTGCCAAAGGGTGGAATCGCGTCTGGTTGGGTTGCGAGCTGTTAGGCGTGTGCTGACGTGGCTCATTCTTATTCCCTTCGGCACTGATCAATAGCAAAGTCCGTGTGCTAATTCTCATAAACATTCTCTGGAGACTAATTAACGTCAGTGCGCCCCGGCAAAAAGGTGACGCGTGCCAATGCCCTTGCCCATATACACTCCCTCTGCTCCGGCGAGACAAATCAGTGACACTCGGGGTGCTTTGTATCAAAAACAAGTGTAAATTCTTCTTCGTTTAAGGGGATGAACACGTTTAGGTCTTTTAGTGAATGTTTGAAATGTAGTCTATAATAGTTTGATTATAAAAATTTTATTTTACAATTTCTTTGTGAGAAATTTTGTAAATTATTTTGATATTAAGTTTATTATATATTTTAAACTAATTTTTGATTAATTATGTCTATATAAAAAATCTCTAAATTTAAAAATGCAAATTCTGATTGCGCAAGTGGATTAGTAAAACTATTACAATACATTAAAAAAAAATACGGTATATATAATTTTTTTTCATGAATTGTCCTAATCTCGTATGGGAAATTCACGATTCCGCCACATAAATACTTAAAATCAGGAATTCACGAATCAGCGCATTCGTGCCTTTATACCTTCACGGTAAATCCGCCTGCCTCTATTCATACAATAAAAGCATCCTTTAAAGAGTACCAGAAAAAATTATATAAACCTGAAAAACTAAACCCATAAATCATAAAACAAGAAAAAAAAATTAAAATGCACCACATCTAAATTCGCAACTACAAACATTACCAGTTCATGGCCATATAAAATAATATTAAATTTTTTTTTCATTTTATTTTCTCTAAAAAACAAAAATAGGGTAATAATAATTACAGAGAACAAAAAGTCAAAAACATTTTAACCAAACACCCCATTCTTCCCAAACTTGTTTTTATTTCCTATATCACCACTTCTAGCCCCTTATCTCGTTTGATCCTCTTTACCTGCCTAACACCATCTCATCAAAGTGTTTCTAAAAAAAACCCCACATTCACTTGACACGCAAACAACTAACACCAGAGGCCGCTTTTCGTAAACAGAATCATTACAAATGCTACTGGAACCTTTAATTTACACGAACACCAAAAAAAGAAGAAAAAAATTAAATTGAAAATGCGCCCCCTAACGGCAAAAAAAAAAATTTTAATCTAAAACCACAAGTCAGTGTGCAGGGGACGTAATTATCCATTAAAATGGCTGCTGGAGAGTGGATATACCACACTGGATTAGTAGTCGAGTGACGGGGGTTAATATAACTCCATTGCACACAGTGCACAAAAAGAATTGGGTAATGCAAAGTCAGGTTTTAAAGCCGCGTCTTCCTCCTCGAACGCTCTGTTTCTTATTCACTCGAGTCGAGTCGACGAAGAATCCCTTCATTGATTCGTCAAGGCACGTTTTTCCATGCAGTTTGCGCCTCGTCTTAATCCGAGTCAGAGGATTCGAATCGGTTGCAGCACACAACAACAAACTCAACAAAACAAAAAGAGGGAAGGGAGAGCAAAGAAAAGGAAAGAGAAAAATGCTCAATTCATGCAACAATGCCTGTAATCTTGGTTAACTATATTCAAATTTATGGAAAGTTTTTGGATGGGTGTTTTTCTTTTTTCTTTTTTTTTTGGGGGGTGATTTAGGGTTTTGGTTTAATTCAACAGGTGGGATGATTTGTTTAGTTTTGGGTGGGTGGAATGAATACAGTGGACGAGAAATGCATGAAAATGGGAGAGTTGAGTAAAAATGACTGGTAAAATAATTGATTATAGTTGTAACGTGATTAAAAAGACTAATGAAATAAATAAAGTGAAAATGTTGCGAGTGTTAAACCGAGGTGTGAAATAAAAAAAATAACTTAAGTAAAATTACATGAAAAATAATCAACACGATTAATAAAACATTTAAAATGACCAATAAAATTATTAAAACGACCAATACTATTATTAGAACGATTAAAACGATCAAACCAACTAGTAAAACAGAAAAAACGATTGATTAAAAACTTAAAACGGCCAAAAAAACTAGTAAAACGAATAAAACTACGGTAATAAACGTTAAAACTAATAAACTATGAATAAAACGACTAATTAGTTGTTAAAAAAAAACAAGAAAATACCAATAAAAAGCTCAAAACGACTAGTAAAACCGATTAAAACTATACTGATACAGTAAAAAAACGAACAAAATCCAGCTACAAAAACGATGAAAATGAACAAAAACTCATTTAAACGACCAAACCAACACCAAACGTAACCAAGACTCGCTAATAATTTTCACACGAAAAAAGGTGTTAAACTTGCACCTTGATGCTCATCAATCACGCCGGTTAAGAAGAAGTTGCAAAGGCGAAAAAACATCTTTATCTGGCCGTCGTTTTTCATTAGCTAAGTACTCCACACAAATGTCAAAACGCATCAGCTTTCGCACAATATCATCATAAGCGAAATAAAAATAAAAACTCATTTTAAAATGATTTACAGCGCACTCAGCTGTCAATCAACATTTTATTATTCATTTCCGAGTCTGCGTTCGACTTAAAAAGAAATCAATGCAAATTAATTTTCTTCTCCGCAGTGTTTCACTCCGCTTCAACTATTTACTAATCGAATCATTTCCTTCATCTAAAAATAGCATTCGATCGCGTTTTCTAAGTTTGACTCCTTTTCTCTTTCGTTTTCGTGTTGCCTAGTTTCTTCCCATCTCTTCACTTCTCTTCTCCCCGGGCCGATCTTTGCATTCAATATTAATATTCATAGCCGCCAGGCGGCGTTGCGTGTGACAGGCATGAGGGCGCTGCGGTCGGAATGCAATCGTCTTTCAATTGGTCGTGATTGAAATTGTCAACGACATGCGCGAATGACACACGCGTGCCACGACCCGTCATGCACCTCGATGGGTGTTCGCCATTCTTGCAAAATAGAGACAATTGTTTTTTTTGGTTTATAGTGTGCGATGAGTTTTAAATTGTCTACTCGATTTTTTCGATATTTAAAATATTTTAGTCGATTTTCGAAATTTTCATCAATTTTGTTCAGACGTTTTTTAGCCCATTTTTAAATCGATTTTACTATGCATATTAATATTTTTTGTTTTGTGTCGATATTTCAATCGATTTTGTGGTGTTTACCAATTTTGGTAAATTTTGATGAAATTTCAAACATTAATCGATTTTTCCTGCATTTTACAAATATAGTCGATAGTTTTGATATTTTGATTTATTTTTTGATTTATTTATTTATTTATTTATTTTATGTTGAAATTAATGGGCAGCCAGATTTAAAGCGAGAAATAAAGAGCGAAACGGACAAATTGCGAGTTCGCTTTTTAGGCAGATAAGTTAAGCTTAATCGCGAAGTTTAGAATTTTATATTTACGGTTCGCGAAAATAATTAATATAATTAAATTAGGTAAATTTATTAAATGATAAAAAGCGAAATAAAACAACCGCGAATGGAACAATGCGCGAATAAAGTCTAGGCAGAGTGAATTCCACCGTTTTGCGTTACTGGTACTTGTTCGTTTCACTACCAATAACGCAAGCATTACATAACAACAAATTCTATATTAACAATCCTCTTTGATGGTATTAACTATACTGTGATTATGGAGATCGCCGGACGCAAAACTGGGTGCGTGTTTTATACTGAAGGCGGGTATATCTATCGACGAGATAAAACGAATGACGATGCAAGCTACTATCGGTGCATCAATACGCCATGTCCAGTTCGAGGAATAATGAAGGGAGGAGTATTTACTTTAAATGGAAAAACGCACATTGATTTACCGGACGATATTGAAGTTGAAAGACGACAACTCCTCGGGCACTGTAAACGACGTGCTGCAGAATCGAGCACCGCACTTAGACAAATTTTTGACGAAGAATCTCGTAGACTTCCCAATGGTGCCGAACGTGTTGCTTTCGGCTCCATCGAAAGCTCCCTACACAAAAGACGACGCCTAGTGCAACCACCGATTCCCAACACATGTCTCGAATTTGGCGATTTATTAATTCAATATCCACGCATGGTCACAGTTGTTTTCGTTTCACCCGGTTTATTACCCCACTTAGGAAATGCAACGAATATTCACGTAGACGGCACGTTCAAAGTTGTGCCTCGTATTTTTTACCAACTCTGCACAATTCATTTTGTTGGGTATGACTATGTATTCCCCGCGGTTTTTGCTCTCATGTCTAATAAGACGGAAGTGGCGTATGTAGAACTGTTTCGTTACATTCTGAGTTTTCATAACACAATTCGGGGACGAATTGGAATTCACCCAAACGCTTGGGAATTCGTACGTAGATTACAGTCTGTGGAGGAGTGTGTACAAACCGATTACAATCGCGCGAGCCTAGGGTCAGTAGTTCATCGCATGAAACGAAAAAAATATGTACTCAATGATCAGCGAGTCATTAGAGCGCAGTTGAAATTCCGTGAAAACAGATATACAATCGAAGAATATCTGTCTGTTGTGTCAAATGCTGTTCCCGAATTTTTTATTGTTAATCCGAACGATGAAAACGTTGAAAACAATCGTGCCGAACTTCTCAATAATGACGAGATTCGTGACGACATTGTCGACACTCCAGCACAACCTCCGACACAACATGAAGAGATTCGTGATGAGGTCTTGGAAGAGCCACCAATGCGACATGATGAGATTCGTGATGAGGTCGTTGCGGATGTCTTGGAGGAGCCACCAATGCGACATGACGAGATTCGTGATGAGGTCGTTGCGGATGTCTTGGATGAGCCACCAATGCGACATGACGAGATTGTCGACACTCCAGCACAACCGCCAACACGACGAGGCCGAGGTCGACCACGGGGACGAGGCAGACCACCTACGCGAAGAGGTCCAGGCGAAGAGAGAAATGTTGCAGAAGAAATTGGTGCCGACATAGTTGCTACTCCGCCGACACGACGAGGTCGAGGTAGACCACGAGGACGAGGACGAGGCAGACCACCTACGCGCGTCGTCATTGATGCTCCGGCTCAATTGCCAACAGTAGATGCAGAACGTGATGAAGTTGCTGATTCGAATCTTTGTCTATTATGTGCAACGAATGCCAAAGATACAGTGTATCTGCCATGTCGACACTTTACATCATGCGAGACCTGTGCAAACAGAGTTATAGCAAATTCCAGACAACCAACTTGCCCTTCGTGTAGGCAGCCAATTGAAAATTTAATGAAGATTTATCAGTAACAACTAATAAGAAAATCGTTTAAAAAACAGTACGCTTTAAAAATATTAAATTAAGAAATAAGTAATTAAATAAAATTCGCGCATCGAAATTTCGCGAACTGTAAACTTCGCTAATTTTCATTTCGCGGTATATATATTTAATTAAAATTAAAGAATTTCGCTAAACGAAATTGTAATTTACTTGCATTCGCGCTTTAGGTTTTCTCGTATTAATTTTCTCGTTTTATCCCTTTCGCTCTTTAATTTTCGCTTTTTTTCATACGCCCCAAATTAATCTCAGCTTCTGTGGTTCTGATAATTGGACTAGGACAAAAAACTACAACATCCTTACTCCATAATTTTATTTGGTTGACAAACTTCTGTACGTTATACTATCTTATTTTTTACATCACCAAACTATCATTGATAGTCACAACAATCAGCTCATTATTTTTTAATCGATTTTTAAAATAATTTCCATTTTTTTTAAAGTCGATTTTATAATTATTTCAACATTTTCAAATGTATTTCAATTTATTAATCAATTTTTCCAAATTTTCAAATACTTTATAAATAGATTTTTTTCGAAAACATTTTTCAATTTTCCAACATTCCAACCAATCCTTCCTTTTCTCATCAAACACTATCGATATCCCAAATCATCACTCAATCTCAAAATTTTAATCATTTTATCATTCAAATCGACATTTTACCAACACCTAACTCAAACTCACCAACATTTCACTCAATTTCACGCACATTTCCCCAACAACAACAACAACAACAACAATTACTTCCCCCTTAACACCAAACCCAACCTCATCTCCTACCACTGCAACACCTTCAACAAAAATGGCATTGAGATGAGTTTGTCCTTAGTTCAGAGAAGCAGGCAACGCCAGTTGACATTTGCCGGCGGCGGAACGTGACCGAGTGGCCACACACTTGTGAAAACCAGACAAAGAAAAGTCAGACCTTCAAGGTTATCCGCAACTACTTGTCGCCAAGAAAACAAGGACAAAATTGGACATGCCTCGCTTGTTTGTCCACCCCTGCATCAACCATCTTTTTTTCTACTGTTCGCGAAAGGTGGAGATGGAGATGAAACGCCGAATGTGTCTCACTTTTCCTTTCCTCTTTGCCGATCGACGTGTGCGTCTCGGTTTATCCTTGAGACTTAATTCGACTAAGACGAAAATGGAATTGCGGCTCCGATTGGGATTTTCGTGTCGTCAACTTCAATCAATAACGTAGTGATATTTCAATTCCCCGAGTTACTTTTCGGTATTAAATGATCAAAGACAAACTTTGAGGCTGCGACTGTGGTGAATTCAATTTGAGCTTCGTGTCAAGGTTAGGGTTAGGGTTTTACCAGATCACGAGTTGCACGGTGGGAGTCTGCATTTCTAGAGTAATTTTTTTTTTTTAGTGATGTAAAATAAAGTGGTTTGGGTGGAAAGGTCGTTCTAAGTTTTAGGCTTCAAAATGATAATTATTTTAGATGTTTAAGTTCTTTAAAGCTTCAAAACAATGGGAGTTTTAAACACTAACTGTTCGTTTTAAAACATTTTAAGCCTCAAAACAATCGTTTTTGATGTTTTAGTACAAATACACTAGAGGCTTTGTTTAGGTGTTTTAGGTCTCAAAACAATCGTCGTTTTAACATCATGTTCCACGTTTTAGTCGCTTTGATTATTCAAAAGGTTCTGCCAGGGTTTTTTTTTAGTCAAAACGACTTACAAGATAAGTTTTAAACTGCATAAACATTTATTTTAATAATTTTCCTGAATCATTATAACCGTTTACTTATATTTTACATCAAAACAAATGTCGTTTTAACTTTTTAATAGATCGCTGTAAATGTTTTAGTTATTCGTTAAACTAACTCTCTTTAATCCGTCTAAAAACCTCGTTTTATCTGTCTAAACAGCTTTATTCCTCAAAACGAACTATTCAACCTGTTTCTCTACATCATTCCTTTAATTTTCTTTTTAATTTGAAACAAAAATAACAAAAAATGTAAAATAAGTAACTTTTTATGCTAATAAAAATGTTGTCTAAGCTCTTTAAAAGCAGCAACAACTAATTTAATAAAAATGACCTTTTATTTCCATCATTAATTCTGCTGAGTTGAAATGTACTGACCTTTTAGCACCGAGATTAAGTTCAGTTTTTCCTCGGAATTAAATTAGTAAAAAGTTCACAGCCGCGTCGCGACCTGCACATCACAAAACCGAAATGAAATATCAAAAATGGTGTGGGTCGAATAAAGTGGGTGATATTTTTTCCCCTTCTTTCTTTGTTTGAATAAATGTCATCTCCATGGCAACTGTGACATCACAGATGGGAACAGCTCCAATTACGGAATAATAGGCATAATTACAATTCAAATTTATTGCTCCCGAATAACCGTTTGCAAATGATATCACGCACTCGCAAATTTCCTGCCTTTACCATACGCCATGAATTCACTTTTCCCTCAAAGTTGTCTTCACTGGGAAGCCCATAAATGTTCAAGATGTTTTTAAATTAAAGTAAATGAGTATTGAATTGATTTTGAAGTCGTTTTAATGATGTAAATAGCTCAAATCTGGTGTTTTAATAACTTTAAACATTTTATATACCAGTACAGCTTAATTTATCTGTTTAAGTGAGTCAAAAGTGAATGTATAAAGTTTAACTCGTTTATAACAGGGTCGTTTTGTTAGTTTTCTAAGTTAAAATAGATCGTTTTAGTTGTTTTTGTGCCTTGAAAACTGTAGTTTTGTAATTTTATAACGATTGTTTTAATTGTTTTAAAAATTAAATTACTCGTTTTAGTAATTATAACTAAAAATTGGTCATTTTGATGTTTTAAAAGATGGTTTTATTGTAAAACGAATGTTTTGGCGTTTTACACCATTTGACTTTTTTACCACTTCAATTCTTCCAAAACACAAAATTCATCGTTTTAATCTTTTTATTAACTTTCCAACTAATTTCAATCGATTTATCACTATAAACAAATAGTCTTAACAATTTCCTTCCATAAAAACAAACATAATAACAAAAAAAAATTATATTACCATTTTAATATTTCCAACATTCCACTTATGCATTTCACTTTTACAAATACTTTGACCTACAACCAACACAACTAAATCGACAACTTACATCTATCATTCTATCAATGAAACTGATGCTTCTCAATAAAGTAATACATGGCCACCACCAAACCCACCAGCAAATACCCCAACAGTCGTCGATGCCTCTTTTAAAGCCGAACGAATTGTGCTGCTTAATTGCAGTCCTTCAAAACGCGCTTGTTGTTCTCACCACTTATTAATTTGAAATGATTGGACGAACGCCCACAGTTCGTACACTTTTGCTTTTCCCCTCTGCCATTCCCCACGAGCTATTTACTCCTCGACGCAATTTCCACACATCAGACGTCGCCTAACTGCAACTGGCGACACCGAGTCACCGAACGCCGAAACAAGCACAAAAATACAATTAAAGATGACGCAGCACATATTGCCGGCTTAAGGGTGCTTTAACTGACTTCAAGTTTAAGTGTATTTTTTTTATATTATTTTCCAAGGTTTCACTCGATTGAAAACGGATCTTAAAACGTGTTATAATGAATTTTACATGAAGTGTTTCGCGTGTTTTTAGCAGTTTTTATTTTTAAACACTTTAACTGTTCTAACAATTGAACAATGTCGTTTTAGTCGTTTTCAAATATTAAACACCTTTTGTTTTGATCTGTTTATGTTTTATTTCGTAAAAGATCTAATTTTTAGTCGTTTTAACTGTTGTAACTCGTGAAACGCGTTATGTTAAACTCTTTTAACGTTTTATATCTAAAAACGACTTCGTTTTCGGCCGTTATAACCGTTGAAAATAGTTGACATCAATCTTTAAAACCACTTTAACTATTTCGAGATAAATTTTAATTCCCATCATGCATCTATCACACACCTTTTCCTCCCAACATTAAACAAGAAACCTACAAGCAACAAACTGAAGATGCTGAGAATATT
Source organism: Geophilus truncorum (assembly GCA_034695745.1). Lineage (NCBI taxonomy): Eukaryota > Metazoa > Arthropoda > Chilopoda > Geophilomorpha > Geophilidae > Geophilus > Geophilus truncorum. Next base: position 37,677 of record JAQFZP010000128.1, on the reverse strand, counting down.
TCTCTCAAGAGATAGTTATTACAGCCAAGAGTAAAAAAACAATTCCCCAAAAACCAAACTAAACAAAACAATTTTCCAGTTAACTCTCTTCTAAAAAAAAAAAAAAAAAAAAAAAAAACACAAAAAAAGAAATATAAACAAATTAAATAAACACCAACAACACGAAAACAAAACCTTACAAAAACCATCTCTTTCTCGTCGCCAACAACTAGATCCACGAGTCGATATTCGTGCCCGTGCATCTCGGAACACGAAGGCCATCCCTTTGATCGCCCTCGGCGGAGCCACAACAACACGCCTGGTCTGGAGCCGCATCGCACTGCAGAAAAAGCGGTTCTCTGAGTCGGCGACGCCGGTAGAAATTAATTGGTGCGATGCGAGTCGAAAAGGTGCCGTTTGTGCGCGATTTAACGAACCGGTTTCGATGCATAAATATGGTAATGTTTACGAGCTAATTCCCAGCAGTGTGCAATATTCGAGGCACCTTCAATCATCCACAGGTGAGACCCCTTTAGGCGCTCGGGGGCAATAGGCAAGTTTGCTTCTCCAATCAGGCAAAAGGCTTTCTCGTCGAGATCAATGAGCGTTGCGCACGAGGCTAGACCCCACTCTTGCGTTTCCTGGTTCCCAACCCGGTGGCAAATCATTTCTCCGACCGATACAAACTACCACCGAGCGCATAAAGGAAGGATGCCAAAATGCGATAAAGCAAACGTTTTAAAGCAGACCGAGAGCAACACTACTATGTATTGTGTGCCGTGTGCTGCAGGGAAGTGTCGTGCCAATGACTTTATTTGTAGCTGGATTATTATTATTCTCAGATGGAATTTGGATGATGGGGGAGAAAGAGAGGGAGAAGAGAAGTGGGTTTTGATCCTTCCTTAAGAGTTTTGAACAAATTTTGATAGAATTTGAGAGTTGTTGTTGGTTTATCTCATATGCTCATTGTTCATCATTTAAATTCTAAGGACACTTTAACTTGTAACTTTTGGGACATGTAGTTTAACCGAAAGTGCCATTTCAGACCTTCCAAACTTCAATGCTGATTGACAAAAAGTTAATTTTTATATAACAACTGGTACTTCCGGTTAAACTAAAAACTTAAAATTTTCAGATTACTAACTACTACTGTTGTAATAACGGTTTCGTAGTTAATGAGCCCCTTGGTAAACCGAAAATGCCCTAACAAACCCTTTCAAATTCAAAACAACAGTTGTCAAGTATTTTTTACACGCATTCAAATTCGGAGCAGCTAGAAATGGCACTTCCGGTAATGCTACAATCTTAATATTTTCAAAAACACCAACTGCATACCTTCAACTGAGTGTCCTGAAATTTTATAAACAATATTACAACCGGAAATGTCTTAAAAACCCGCTCCGAATTTTAACGCAACAGTAAAAACCCTAACATCAGCCATTTCGGAGCGGCTTAAAAACCCACATCCGGTTGAGTTAGAACCTTCACATTTTATGGACACCAACCAAACACTCTAGGGTAAGTGCCTCTAAAATTCCAGCCCCCCCAACAAAACCGGAAGTGCCATTTCAGCCCCCTCCAAATGACACAGCAGTGCAAAAACCACATCAAAACTGCACACACAGTCACACACAAACCACCAAATTACATGAAAACTATGCAAGTCAGGTTCAGCACACAACATTAACACATCCCATAACCCCCAGCCAGCACAAACCCTCCCTTAAACAAAATGTGGAAATTGTGAAAACAAACACGGACGTTGCTCCTCCATTTCTCGAGTTATAGACCCCGCAGTTGCAAGGTGGCCGTTGCCCATTTACCGCTTCTTAAGAACGGCGATTTAGAGAACACCGAGGGGCCGCTGATCTCTTTTCGGCCGAGGGAATAGAATGATTTCACCGGGCCTCGACTACGTTTACGACCGTTTTACGAGGAGGGTGCACCAGACCTCCCGCACACTAAGAAGATGCCACAGCGCCAGCTGCGCATGCGCGGGCCACAAGAAGACAAAGAAAACAGCTGCCGAAATAGCTTTCGCATTCAAAATCACCCAATCTCCACTTTAAACAGCTTAAAATGCGAATAAAAAAAATCAAATCTCTCTTACCTAGTCCAGGTAACCCTTTGGCATCTTTGGAAACTCGTCAATTTCTGGAATAAAAAAAAAAAATTTTTAATTAAAATTTCATTCAACGCAAGAATTTTTTTGCGTTTTAAAGTGACGTATGGCAACATGAAATATTTAAAGCGCAGCTCGGAACAGTGGGAATTAAAACGACCGCATCACTTACGTCAATGTCATCGAAACAGAATTACGCCATTTCTCAACTGCTACTCTCATTAATGTCTGTAGGCGAAGGCGACGAGTCGATGCGCCCTCTTTTGGCTGCACGCATCGTCGACGGGGTGAAGTGAGTTCACCATCGCCCCTAACTCCCTGCTTAAACATCACTCTTTGCATCATTAATAATAATTCCCCCGACTAACGAGATGGTCCGCGCACTAATTACAAAACCGAGAACCATTAACCCCTAAATTCTCTTCTCTTTACCCAAAATATTTTTCGTAAAAGCCAATGTAAAAAGCTAACAAATCCCTACATCAGACGTAAGTTTATCAAGAAAAAAATTTGTTTTTAAAGAAGATGAGCTATTGGGTAATTTTAATAATATATTCAATAGGGCCGATATTTTGGCTACCGATTCTCATTTTACTTAAAAGTGATTTTGGTCAAGTTTTAGTTTTACCTACATTTGCGTAGAAAACTAGTATAAAAACATTATCAAATTTTTACGTTTATAGTACGTTTGTTCTTAAAAATGTATTACAAACGTAACAAAGATAAAACTTATCCATAGGCAACTTTGAAAAGAAGATAAATACACACAATTTTTTTTTTGAGGGGAAATATTGATTACTAAAGTTTATAAATTATAAATACTATATGTATTTTTTAAGTTTATGACGATTTTTGATAAAACATAAAAACAAAAAATTGACTCGGAAATTTTTCGGAAAATTGAAATTGGTATCGGCCGATATTTTATTTGTAATATCGGATAGTAGCCAATTTCTGATTTCCATGATATCTGTCAAGTATTCAACTACTTATAAAAATATTTCATTACTACTGGAAATACAATTCCCAAGAAAATAAAATGCAATTCATTGCAGAGAAAACAACTCAAGCAAAATTTCTAATACCTCATACCCCATATCCAAAAAAAATTAAGAAAAAACTGTCCCTTTTATTAATAAATTCTTTTTTCTTTTAAACTTAAAAGAATTTTTGGAGGGAAAATTACTAAACTGCTCATAACCCCCCCCCCCCTCCAACACACACACACAAAATAAAAAATCTCAAACTTTTTCACTTTACAACAAGAAAAATGAGTCCAGAATAAGAGAAATTTTATGCCTTCCAACCCCCATCCCCACCCGCATCCAAAATATTTTTTACTGCAACTCATGTCCTCCACCCTTTTATTTTCCTCCACGGCGTCACACACCCATGTCACAAACGTCACTTTACAGCACAAGAGTATTATATGCCTTTCTTCCATTGTGAGTCGAGGGTGTGAATCCAAGCGTGCTATTATGACTCTATCAATGGCACAAGTCGGAATGCGCCTCACACCAAAGGATATCCTGCCACCCCACTCCCCCACCTCCCCCATCTCGCCAACCTCTCACCCAAAACCCCATTGAAAAAGTGTACCCTTTGTGCGCCGACTCGTCCACTGGCATTCTGATCGCAGCGCCATCCCGCCGCCTGGTGTAAACCCCCACAACCGCTTTTACACCGACCGATAATGAAGAGCACTGATTACATTTGATAATGGTAATTAGCTCCGACCACATCGCAAATGGATTACGGTGATCAAGTGGGAGGAGGAGATGATTTCCACGATTCAACAGCGCCTCGAGTTCCGATCACGTGCAAAAAACGGATCGGAAAGTCGAACCAATGATACAATAGCATTAAATAAAATTCAGTAAATAATAATTTACAATGCAAGCAGTCTAACAATAATCTAAATAATAAATAATTTATGCAGTCATTTTAAACATTATTGCAACGAACTCAAAACGAAATAATCGTCATAAAGAACAATTTCAAAATTCCCGCCTATACTGAAATAGTAAAAAATTACCCAAATGTGTGTTCCGTCTTCTCTAAGAGACTTTTTAGGCTTAAGAATACTTCTTAGTTCCTCTATTTACATTTAAGTTTATCATTTGTTCCTAGTTTATACCATCTTTGTTGATATATCAAATCAATGACTACTGTTAAGTATTATCTTTGTAACTGAAATTGCATTATTGATTATCAAAATTTTTCAATTTTAAGAAAAATTAAATAATAATTTATGATTAATTTTCTAATTTTATGTGAAATATTTTTTTTATTTATATTTTTTGTTGTTTTTGGGTGGGGTTGGAAGATGAGTGTGAGGTCATGACCTTGCATTTTTAGCACTGCAGGAAAGCAATTTAAATCGGGAAAAAAAATTACCACTCCCAGTCTCAGTTAACGGTGCATTGTATTTGCTTACTCATTTTCATACATCACACACCTACACGACATAGGAGAAATGAGATTTTTCATGTCAACTCCCACTACTTGTTCGCTCCTCATTTAAATAAATATACCTACTCTATGTAAAATGCTGAATACAGAATGTTTTCTTTTTTGTCGATGTAAAATTTAATATAAATAAAGAGTAAACCACAGAATAATGAATAAAAAATATAATAATAAAAACTGTAACATAAAATTATTTAAAATATTTAAAACAAATTAAACAAATGAACTAGGTCAAATAAAATTATTAACAATAAAATTTAATTAAAAATTTTAAAAAATGCAATAAAACAGTTAAAACAATAACATTTTTACAACCAAAACCCCTCAAACGCCAATCCACCCACTGTCCACTAAAACCTCAAAATAAATCCACCTAACAAACTGTGCAAATTTACATCTAAAGTTGCAAATAGAAGCTGCAAGCACGAAATGAATGTAGCGCGTGACCAGTGGCCACTGGCAATTGCTGTCAGTTCGGTGGCAATTGAAAAATGAGACGGACGATTCGAGCGTCTTGACTCGCCGTAAACAAAAATGACCGAAGACGCGACGCCCGAGCTTCATATCGCGAGTTAAACAAGACGCGATGCATATTTGAAAAACGGCGCACGCGCAGTGACGGCCAAATATTGCTGAATTTTGCACAATTCAAAGTGACGTATTGATTCGGTTGGCAAGGAAGCGTCTCCTCTCTCTCGCCTAGAGACACACCTGTCAATATCTGAGCTATTTTTCAAAGTCGCCTCAAGTTAATGGATTATTTTATCATTTCCTCGCAGACGAGGCCTTACAATGTCCTCCTACCCTCTAACACCTTGTTTGCATCCAAAACCAATCACTTTTTAATAAAAATAGAAATAGAAATAAATAGAAAGATGCTATGATGTGATGAAAAAATAGAAAATTGAGTTCCCTTTTTTTTTAATTTTAGTTTTTGTTTATTTTTAGGTTGTGGGAAGTGTGAGGGTTAAATTGGATAGTTTTAATGGGAATCTAAAAATGTCGTTATTTTTTAAATGTGGGTTTGGGATTATGAGGAATTTGTCAAAAGTTAAAGATGAAATTTTTTTTTTTAATTTATCAAGAATTGAAAAAAAAAAATAGAAAAATTTAAAAATTTAAAACATTCCAAAAATTCCAGAAATTGCCAAATCAAAAATTCAAAACATCTGAAAATTCAAAATAATTTTTTAAAAACTTCAAACTTCAAAACCCTAAAATTCAATTTTTACTATGCCTAATTCCATTTTTTTTAATCAACAAATTTTATTACACATGTTCATTTGTCTCTATTTCCTCCACCAAGTGTGACTAAATGGTACTAACGCAGTCATTATCTGTGAACTTTGTGTTGCAGTTCTGCAACAAGTTCTGATTTCTGAACCCTTAATTACAACCATGAAATATGTAGTGCACTGAAAACAAGTAGTTTCACTGTCACAAATGAGCTGCAAGTTGACAACAACCAGAAACAAGATAATTACTTCACCTTCATAATTAATTAAACAAACCACTTTCATCTAGGATTCATAGAATTATAAAACTCACTTATGTCCATCAAGACACAAACATCTTCAACTTTAAACTCATATTTCGCAAACATTCCCCGCAAAAACCTAATCCACCACTTGCGTTTAATGGTCACTTTTCAACGACCCACAAATCCAATCCAAAACTTACACCACTTTAAAACTCCTAAATTTACAAAACCAATTTTTGTCCACTTTACCTTCACATCTCGGACAGTTGAGAAATAAACCATCCAACCGTAGAAATCAAAATAAACATAAATACAGTGGACAACCTTCAGCAGCAATACAAGTGATCATTAGTGAACCGGAAATTGCGCGTCGAATAAGAGAAGTAAGCCCTCGCTTGACCGCGCTGCAAATTTCCTACAGTGGACAATCAACTTAGATCACACCCAAATATTAAAGACAGTACAAAAAGATCGCAATCTTTCTCTGAGAAAAAATCACGTCGCCGCCCACGCACCAGGGGGCGCCCCATCTGCATTCACCCACTAGATGGCGCTCCCACTTCCCTAGGTCGTGGATTTAGAATTACCCGTATCATTTTTCAAAATTATGTTATTAAACAGTCGAGGCCCGTCGAGTTTGAAAAATAGCGCCATTTTTTTTTTGTTTTGTTTTTATTAAATGTTGAGGTAATATTTGCGTTTTTTGTGTTTGTTTTGTTTGTAAAAAAAATTAATTATTTATTTTATTTTTTATTATTTTTTATTATTTTTAATGATTTTTTGTTTTTGTTTGTGCTTACTGTGTAATGAAAAACAATTAAAACACAAAACAGTCATACAACAACAACAAAGAAAACAATAAAAAACAACATTAACTGTTGTCTTTCACAATTTTCATAGCTGTTTTATATTGTTTTACTTGTAATTTATTCTTGTCTTTTCTTGTCGTTTTATTCATTTTAATACTTGCTTTTCGTTGTTTTACTACATAAAATCTAAACCACTGACAAAAAAATTAAAAACTAAATTTTAAAAATTCAAAAATAATAAAAAATTCAAAAACCAAAACCATCAACAATCAATTTCCAACTTCCCATTCTATCTAATTTAAACACTAAACTCAAAATCAACACAACAAATCCTACAAAATCTCTATCCCTAAAAATAACCAAAACCTTTACAACAACTAACCTTTAATCACATGACATCACCTTTAAACGTGAACGACATTAAAGCAAACATTGACTTAAATTCTAAAATAGATATTTGATTGGTGAAAAATTGTTTCCCTCGTCAGCTGCTTACGTTGTACCTCGAGGGTTAACGACGACGAAGAGGGAGACGCGAGTTAAAAAGACAAGACAGGAGAGCGACGAGACGCGAGCCCTGGTTTTGGCACGATTGAGGCGGAAATCACGAGATTTAATACGGTTTCGCTGACGTTTGCGCCGCAAAATTCAATTCCACGGGCGAGCGTCGCGAATCTGGGTGATGCACACACATGGTCGTGCCTTAAGAAGACTCGCGCACCTGTTCGTCATTAAAGAGCATGACCGAGTGCAAATGACATTCATGTTTAATTACCAACTTGCTTCGAATTAATTAGAATATATTTTAAACACCTTTTAACAACTCGCCGTGTGCCTGTGTCGTTTGCAAACAACTCTTTCAATTTAAGGCTACATATTTTCATAGTGTATGCGAGTAATTTGAATTTTTGGCAATTTTGCCGTCTGGTGGTCGAATTTTGAAGCTAGAAGTTGTTTGATGTGTAGATAGTTTTAATGTTAGAGAATTTTTGTATTATTTATTTATTTTTATTTATTGTTTGGTTTAGTAGGTTTTTTTTCTGAGTACAAAATTTTGACACTAGGGGGTGAAGCACACTAACAAAATATAATTAAAAAAAAAAATTGTACATGTTTAGATGCAAGTGCATAAATCTAGAATTATTATGAAAATAATTTAAAATGATAATTTTTTGTTAAATTTTATCACCAAGTGGCGTAAACGTTTAAATTAACATAAAAATTATTACAAATATATTTTCATGCACAAAGGTAACCAAAAATAATTTTAGTTTTTAGAATTAATTAATCTGCAACCATTAAAAAAATATCTTAATGTTTACTTTTACCACCAGGTTACAAATAAATTTAAGTTAACATAAAAATGACTTAACTCTCTTTATAAAACAAAGTTTTCAACTAACTTCTATATTAATTCATTTGCAACCACTACAAAAAGAAATGCAACATTTCACCACCAGACGGCAAATCACTTCAATCAAACATAAAAATAACAGCAAAACACATTTCTAGATGTAAAAAAACACACCAAACTCATTTCTCCTATTACAAATCACCAACCTCCACTCACAACAGAGATATCTTGAAAAACCCTAAAATAAATCACTTCCATTCATCATTTATCCACCTTACGAGGTCGGATAGACCCAATCCGGTTTAGTTGAGCTCTTCTTCTCTTCTCTTCTCTTCTCCTCGCAATCGCAATTTGCAATTGCAATCATTTCAAATTGCTGATTAATGGCAGCTGCTCTCCCTCCCCACTGCAGTGTAATTCTCTAACAACCCGCGCAATTCCCATCTTCGGTATTGATTGTCGCAGAGGTGAACGGGGGCAAGCGGAAACACCTGGCAACGAAGACGAGATGGCACTCTCGCATCCTCATCTTCCGTCGTCATGGCAACACACTTCGGATTGCGAGTGCAGGAATGCCCCACCAGAGATACCATCTCCAATTGCGATCGAGGCATCCTCGGCTAAGTGTCGGCATTCAACAACCTTCCACACCCTTTTATGCCTCTCAAGTCTCAACATCTCTCACCTCCGAAACAAAAAAGAAGAAAAAAAATTCAACAACTTTGCTTCGTATCGTGTTTCTCGAAGAGGAGAGAAAAAATGAAGAATAAAAGTAGGAATTAAGAACATTACGCCCTCTTGGGAGTGAATAGATGAAAGTTGTAAGTTTTTTTTTTTTTGTTTTTTTTTCTGAGAATTTGCTAGACTTGTATATTCATCCAATCCATTAAGTCAAATTTCGTCTAAACTGTGCACTTGAGGGTTTTAATGTTGTTTAATGCATAATATTTTTGCTTGATTAATGAAAGTTGGGGTTTGGGTAAGAAGAATTGAAGATGAGTTGTAGTGTTGGTGTTTGGTGGCATTGTTTTATTAGTGCAGCAGTTTAAATTTTTGCATTGTCATCTTAACAATTGTTGTTTTAGAAATGTTTCAGCATTATATATGCACTTTACTTGAGTTGTTTGACTGTTCATTGTTGAAAACCAATTGCTTTAAATATAAATTCAATTTTAGTTACTGTAACTAATTGTTTAACATTTACTTTAGTTTTGCTTTAACATTATTTAAGCATTGTTGCAATCTATTTCAATTTTAAACTTAAGTAAACCATTGTTTCAGAAATATTTCACCATTTTCAACTATTAATTCAAATTTTTTTGGTTAACTCATTGTTAACAATTACTTTAATATTGTTACAATATAACACAATCCAGCATTATTAAAGTAGTACTTCATTTAATCCTAAATCCAGCATTGCTTCAAAGGTTTTTTTTTAAATTAATGAAAATCCATAAAATTTATGTACACATGCAATAATATTGTTTCAACTGCATTTTTAGACTTCTCAACACAACTTAACAAAACTCAATCCAAATACAAAACAACCAACCGCTCCATCTTCTAATTAACACAATGGCCTCCAGATGACCACAACATCTTCCAGTGACCAGTAAACAGAACATAAAAAAGAGGATCATTACCCACAATACCTTCTTCCCATCTCCCATCCTCTCAATAAAAAAATTCTTTTTATTTATTTTTTCTAGACTGTATTTATTGATTGCGCCCCCTGCAGTACTTCAATAATGAAGACGTGGTCAGAATCGGCAATTCCAAGGGCCATAATCAATCCTGTGGTGAAGCCATGTTATGATGTTCATCTGAGTTAGAATTTTTTTTACGTCTTGGTGATGGACACTGGGCAGAAGTAAAACACACTCCTGGGAGTCGCCAATCCATCGCATTATGGCTGTGAAATGTCAAACTTGCATTTGATCACGTATGTGACGATACACATGAACTGAGCATCATAAACAAACAGGAAAAATGGACACCAGATGACGCCACCACACCCAAGTTATTAGTTATAGGTGTAACTAAAACAGCATGCCGGACGTCAAATAATGACAATGAACGTTTTAAATAAGAATTGAAAAATTCGGATGGTGCCATCCTCTGCTACCATGTTGCAATAAAGCTTGCTTGTAGTTTAATCAATAGATCTAAATGCTGCGAATAAAGTCAACAATTGCTATTTAGTGCCATTCTCTGCTACCACATTGCAGAAGATTCACTATAGTTAAACTAATAGGATCAACCGGTTATCATTTATTCTTTATTAACACTAACTATTTTTGTAGGCTTTACTTCACCTACACAGCAGAGATCAAATCAGCTTACCAGCATCATGTTTATTTCTCTCACTCTTACATCAGGTTTGTGTAGTACTGTAATAACAACTGTAACAATATCAATAGTTGCTAGGGGCAACAATTTTCAGTTTCTGCCTTCAATGAGTTTTGAAGATCTTGTTTCATTTTCAACTTTTCTTGCTACACCGGCTTTACTTTGATAATCTCAAATCTTCTGCTAACCATTGTTCCGTTACAATTCTGAATTGGGATTTGCATCTCTTCAAGATCAACAATAATTTTTTGAGTGATTCAAAATGTTATTTCCATTTTGAGAAAAAATATCTTGTTGCTTTAAAAAAAGCATTTGTGAATTTAACTTAATTACATCAAAGCTAGATCACTGTATAATTTATTTATTTACATCTGCAATCCCTTGAATGCCTAAATGAATAATAAACGAAATAAATTCATAAATCCCAGTTTTTCTATTTGCGATTGCGATTCAAGTCGCATAAAATCAATATAAAATAAAAAATTGAAAGAGAAAAAAAAAATTTACGCATAAAAATAAAAATCGATTTTTAATAGTGATATTATTTCTCTTTTATGTCTGATCCCATAAAAAAAAATTTTTCACAACAAAAAGAAAATGCTTTTTCCTTTTCTCTTTTTTTACCTTTTCTAAAAACCTCCCAAAGCACTTAAAAAAATCTGAGATTTATTTATTTACTAATTGCACAATTATTTTGGTCTGTAAATGGTCAAAAACAACATAATTAGTACAGGAAGTGAAAATGTTGTTGCACTTGCACTAATTAAACATCAAATTCAATGTGTTGTTATGGAATTTCCATGTTTGTTGAGAATCTCTCTTCTTCCTCCAATACAATATCACTCTAAGCACAAGGCAATCACTTAAGTACATTGTAAACAGAAATTGCATCTTTTATTCACTCCTAAGAAAATGTATTGACTTAAAATTAAGGCTTAAATCTCAGCTCACTTAGGTGTATGCAAATGTAAATATAAATAAATAAAAAATAGGACTTGAGGGCTAAAACAACAATTGTTGTTTGTTACTTTAGAAATGTTGTGTAAATTGACAGAGTATGGCAGGGAAGATAAATTAATCATGCATTATAAATTCAGATTGATTTTCTTTTTTGAGTGTAAAATATTAAGCTGTATTAATTGTTTATCTGAGAATATTAATAAATTAAAATTAAAGTAACTAAATAAATAAATTCACCTTAGTTTTAAATACCAGTCCTGTTATTTGTTGGATGACGCCATGTTGTTTGTGTCTCTTGCGCATAAATTTGCGCAGAATAAACCATAACAATTTTGCTCTAAGATACTTAACCCCATTTTATTTTAAGTATTCTTTTTAGTCATTTCAATTCAGTCACTAAAATACATCTATGGCATTCTGTGTATCAAACTTTATGTAAAATAAAAATAAACTTAAAACATACATTAAAGTCAAATTGTAATGTTTGCTTTTCAGTTTTCATCTTTAAGTGCATTTCTCAACTACAGCACTCTATTATTTTGTGCATTAAACAAATCAGTTGCATTTCAAAATCAACTTCAATATTGACAACAAAAAAAAAAAAAAAAAAAACATTAATAATAGTATTTTTTCATTTCTTTTTCCATTTCATATTAATAAGCATAAGAAAAACAATATGGCAGTAATAAAAATTCCCAGGCTTTTTAATCCAGAATGACTGGATAAAAGAACAGCAGTAAGTCGAAGTAAATAATTTTTGTATCGGTGTATCGAACCATGAGAAACAACAGGAGGCCACTTCAAAGCTCTACTTAAAGATTTTTTTATATCTGCAATAAAATTAAGTCCCAACAAAAAAGAAATATTGATTTTCAAGCATCTAACCAAACACACCCATCCCACCCCCCCATCATCTTATTTCTCCAAATAAGAAAGAAAAAATGTTTTAAAAAATTCAACCTATTTCCACCCACATTAACTTTGCTTATCTAAAAAATAAATATATACAGTATATACTAGTATATATATAAAAAAATGATTTAAAATAAGTAATTTGAGAAAATATATTTTAACTGTACCGTATTATATGATTTTTATTGTTAGTTCGAGATAACTGAGTATCAGCCAACTTATTAAGAGTTTCAAATTCCGGTTTTGTTGTGGTTACAACTTTCGTTTAATTGTTTCAGCTGTTATTACAATTATATCTTTCGTTTTAATATCCTTTTAAGTTTTCAACTTCAGTTGTAATCCTTTTAACTTTCGTTTTAATTGTTTTAAGAATTTTCAACTTCAATTTGGACCGTTTTAAAAGTTTTAAACGGTCGTTTTAACAGTTTTCAACTTTCGTTTTAATAGTTTTAACAGTTTTAAAATTCCGTTTTAATTGTTTTCAACATTCAGTTTATCATCCGTTTACGTCATGTTAAGTCTTTTTAACTTCCCTTTCTAATTTCTAACTCAAAACCCCAGCCAAATCCCCCAAGCTCCTTTCCTTATCCATCTCCCCATCAAAAAAAAAAATAAAAATAAAAACAAAACAATAACCTTACACGTTAGCGTGAGTGCATGTACACGCAAACCAGCATAGTTCCATAAATTCCCCTAGTCGCAACATCTGGTGCAACAAACTGTGACACTGATCTTTGCAACGTTGTTGACTTCATCAGGAGTGCGCGCGAGTATCGCATTCCCCAAACAAACAAACTCGACCAAAATCTCAATTTGTTGCGACGAAAATCCTCTACAATGACCCTATTGCGAATGCCACAAGAATCTAAATTACCACAATTATCAACTAGTGGTAGCCTAAACATAACTCGCATCTAATAAAACACCTCCATTTCGTGGCCTCAGAGTCTCCGTTAAACTTTCAATTAAACACCGCCATCTCGTGACGAACTTAAATATTTATTCCTGTATTTAAAAACATTCAAAACAGCAAAATGATTATAAATTACCCGTTTTACCACTTCTTTACATAAATTTATATAATATTTTTATAATATAATCACAAATCTAATAAAGGGGCAGTGCCAGAAGGCATTTCAGTTCCTTAGTGACCCTTTGGACATTACGACTTGACTTTACGACATTGTTGTAGAAATGGTTAAGTTTAAAGAGAAGAGACTGTTGTTGGGTTAATTTTTTCCGTCACTTTAAATTACCACAACTTATTCAACGGACCAGACTCCTAAGAAAAATATATTCTAAGAACATTCATTCATTTCAAATTACACGAAGATAAATCAAAGCATGACGCGTTCAAAACCGAATCGCACACCTCGAATTGCAGAATCAAGTTTAAATGTCAGATTTGTCGCCAAGAAATGACGGTTGCCGTGGAAACTAAAGACACAAGCTTCGCAAGACCCTATACAAGATCAATAGATGCAGCTGGCTGCTTGTACAATGGCGTGCGTTAATTGCAATCACAGCTTGTCATCCGTGGTCGGCCTCACGGGGTTTTGGCGAGTTGAGTTGGCAAGATGTACACCAGGTGGCGTCTTCTCGAATTCCTTTATGTTGTGGGATTGTGCCGAGCCCCGTCTCGCTTAAAACGAACTCGCCGTCAAACATTACCAGTCGTTCTATAGAGGTGCTTGTTTTAAAATTCTCCACCAGGCGCCGCTGTGTCCACGTGCGGCGTCTCGAGGGGCAGTGAGTTGAGAAGAGCGAGCCGTCGGCCATCTTGGAGCAGCATAAATCAAGAAAAGGCAGCTTTCGTTCAGGGTAAACGATAATTAGGAGTCAGCCATTCTCGAAAATCTCATTGATAAATCAAAAAAAATTTCTGTGAATCTTTGCAATCTCAAATCATTTGTCAAAAAAATCTTTAAGAATCAGTAAAAATCTGTTAAAAATCTTGAGAAATCTCTACAAATATTAGAAATCTTGAGAAATCTCTGCAAATGTTAGAAATCTCTGTGAATCTCAAAAACCTCTACGAATCCCTACAAATCTTTGCAAATCTCAAGTTTTATTTTTTTTTAAATCTCCAAAAATCTGTAATAATCTTTAAAAATCACAACAAATCTTATAAAATCTTCGCAAATCTCAAATCTTACATAAAAATAATTTCCAAATATTCCTAAAAATCAAATAAAAAACACAACAAATCTCTATGCACTTCTAAATATCTTGACAAATCTTTGCAAATCTCAAATATTTATTTTATCAAAAAAATCTCTAAAAAATCTCTAAATCTCTAAGAACGGTTAAAAATCCCAAAAAATCTCTATAAATCTTACCAAATTAAAAAAAACTCTGCAAATCTTTACAAAACTCTTCCAAATTCCACAAATCTCGTTGTCAACAATAAGCATTTGATTTTGTCCGACCACCCGACTCAAAACGTTAACTTTAAAAACTGATGGAGCCAAGATGACTGCCAAAATCGTCGGCGAAATAAAAAAGGGAAATTTAAACTCATTCTTCTTTATAAAACAGATGTTGGCTGATGATAGCGTCGTTCAAAACGCGGTGATTGATCGCAGTTTGCTTTATTTTCAATGGCTGGGAAGGGCGAGTAAAAGGGTTGCGAGTGTTTTGTTAATTGCAACGATGGTGGTCTCGAACGAGTTTCTCACGCTGTTATGGCTTTGACAAATATTGGCTTCCGATCTTGCTGCGATACGAAATGGATTTTATGTGTGATAAATTAGTGCAAATTTTTTACGTAAGCTAGGATAAATTCACTAAGAATATTATTTCGTAAATTATAAATGTTGTTGCTGTCAAAACGGAATTTCGTAATTTACGAATTATGAGATTACTGGATTTTGACTTTTGACATTCCGTGCATATGAAGTTCCAAATTCGTGAATTTTTGTTTTACAAGTTATGAAATTATGAATTTTGCAATTCGTCACGAGACACGAATTTAAAATTTGATACGAAAAAGTGTGAAATTTGTTATTTATTTTGTAACGAATTTCAAAATGGAACTACGAATTTTGTAATTGCCGACAAAACACAAATCTAAAATTATCAATTTCACAATTCGTGACAAAAGAAATTACGAATTTAAAATTCGCTACGAAAAAATTTACAAGTAGTAAATGACAAATTAGTGATTTTTCGTTTTACGAAATTCAAATTCAATGCGGTTCTTCTTCCTATAACTCATAAAAACCAAGCAATTTCGTAATTCGTATAAAAAAAAATACGAATTAAAAATTCGCGATTCATTTCATAACGAATTTCAACAAGAACTGAAACTGCCACATCAAAGCCACCAATTCCAAGTCAAAACTTGTAATTAAAATAAAATCGTAATCTCACATCTCACTACATCAAAGCGACACACGTGGCAGAAAAAAGAAATTCATCTTCTCCCAAACTTCCACCCCATCTGCAAGCGAAAAAGATAAGAGCAAAAGCAAGAGCAAATCTGGCATCGTATGACTTCACCCATGTCTCGACACAGCGCCGCACACGCAAAAGCACATCGTGCAAAAAAAGAACATTTTAATACGATATCAAAGCATTTTTTTTCCCTTTCTGCACTGAGTGCCGAGTAAAATAAGGGCTAAACGTTCAACTTTACGAGCTCATAAACACGCCAGCGTCTTACACGGTCCGATGCTGATACAAAAACATCAAAATTCTTGCACGAGATGCATCTTTTTTCTATTTTCACCCGAAATTTCACACACTCTGAATTTATTTTTATTTTTTTACTTTTACTTGTATTGCAGATTTACAGGTGCCATCATCTCACCTCGGTTGAAAATAAAAACAAACATCTGATATGAAAATAAAAAAGAGTTTATAAATATTTTCTGAGAAAATGTTGTTTTTAAAGGTGCTGGGTTTGAAGAGCGATAGGTTTATGTGGGAGAAATAAAGTGAACAAATTTCCGGATTAATGTGGTGAGACATCAGCTTGCTCATATTTCATAAATATTGACAAAAATGTGAGAGTAGAAATGGTGTTTTTTATTATACTAGGAAGAGGAAAAGTGAAAATTGGAAGATGATGTTTATCGTTGTATCTTTTCGCATCTTGTTGTTTAGATGTTTTGTTACATGAAGTTTTAACTAATTTACTTACGTTTTGACTTGTTTTATGTATTTAAATGCCGTTTTGTACGTTTTAATTGTTTTCTCTTTTTATATTTGTTAAATTATTCGTTGTAAAAGTTTTATTGTTTCTCGTTTGAAAACAACTAAATTACACACAAAAACTACAAAATCAACAAAAAACAAAACCCAAATAAAAACAAAAATAACAAAACTTCAACTTCCAAAACCAAAGCCAAAAACCTCTCACCTTACCTACAGCTCAAGTCATAAAAACATCCAAAACCCCTTTTACCCTCACTTCACTTCACCTCATCCCTATTCCACCAATCCCAATAAATTCATAAATTCATAAATAAATAAATAAATAAATAAATATAAATCAAAACACACACAAATCTATAAATAAATGCCTTGCAGGACAACAGCACCGAGCCCGAATTAAAAAACGAAGCTTCTTTTCTATTCAAACTCGTCGTTGCGTGCAATCAAGTTCATTAAAAACCGACATGAAGAGCAAGTGCAGCAGCGCCAAACCAATATTCATTCGATGCAAATTCCTCCGCTATGAAGCAATGCCACTTATTAACTGTAATAAGGACGATCATCGCCCAACGAGAAGTTGATTGACACTGTTGCCAAGCAACGCCATATGATGCTCTCCTTTCTAAAAAAAAACTCGTGCTAGGATATACGTTGAGATATATTTCCCAATCTCGCTAAGAAAAGCCCCTCCTCCATCTCCCTCGACTTACCCTTATTTGAATATGAAAACGACAAGCAGCCTCTCGCTGAGAAAAACATCATTATTTCAGCGTCTTGTTGCTATAGCAACAGGATGCTGTTGATTCTACGGACGCATCAACAAGTCTCAGAGCTCGAGATGGAAAATTCTTGCGACGCCTGCTAGCGAGTGGTCATTTTCTAGGTATTAAAAATGGTCAATTTGACTAACAAGGATAGTCTAATGATGATTGGTTTGAAAGGATTAAAAAACTCGATTAACTGTTTTGATTTGTAAAGTTTTAATGTGTGGTTAAACATGTCGGGAATGTACAAAACAGTTACATCAATTCCGTAGTCGTTTTAAGATGTTTTAACAGTCGTTTTGGTCGTTTCGACGTAGTGTTTGCGCCTAGTGTTAACAGTTGTTTAACCGTCTTATCAATAGTTTTAATAATTTTAAAAGTTTAAACAATCGTCTTTGCCGTTTTAAAGTTAGTTTTAATACGTTCAAGAGTCGTTTTAGCAGTATCAACAATCGGTTTAACAATTTCAACAGTTTAAACAGTCGTTTTACCAATCGTTTTTTGCCGTTTTAATAATTTTAACAACTAAAACAGTTCTTGTTACCGTTTTAACAGTAATTTTAACAATCATTTCAACAGTTTCAAGTTTCGTTGTAACCGTTTTATAATCTGTTAAGTTTGAAATCTCCTAATATAAATTTTATTATCAAATTCGTCTCTTTCTGCTTTACCAGTGTTATTTTAATCAATATTACAATCTCACACGTCACTTTTACAATTTTAATTAACTCTATAATCGCAACAACTGATTTATTTAATCTGTATACTTAAAAAAAATTAAAACTGCAAGAGGGTTACTTTTCCACATCCCCAAATTTTTCCGATATTAAAAATGTTCAATTTAACGTTTGACGCAATTTACTGCGTACCAACTTGTAGCGGTCCGTGTAAACGAGAGAGGTCTCTCAACAGTGATAAATTCCGTTCCCGCGAGTGCCTTTTTGCCTATAACAGCAGCACTGCAATATCGTTGCCACTTTGCCCCGCGAATATCGTCCGACGCTATTTCACCTTATATCCCCCTTTCCTCAATAAATAAGCAGCATTCGCAACACTCGTGACCGAAATCAATGACGCTTCCAACCGCTACCTCCGCAACAGGGTGTGCGCACTCACGTTGCACCCTTTTCTCACTAAAAATAACAAACAATTACATTAACGTTGAAAACAACGCTGTTTTAGCCACTTAAAACTTAAATAGAATTATAATCTCGTTCTAACTTTTCAATTTCGGAGCAGTTAGAAATGACACTTCCGGTTATGCTAAAGTCTTGAAGATTTAGTCAACACGTAGTCCGAGCCTTGTAGTTGGTTCTCTTAAAATTTCAAAACGGTACGTAAACCGAAATTGGTATTTTATACTGATCCGAATTGCAATGTTTTTAAAAGAAATTTGCCTTTATAAATTTGGAGCGGGCTAAAATAACACTTCCGGTTAAACTGAAGTCTTACAAATTTAAGAGCACAAAGCTTAACGTGTTTAGTAAGTAACTCTAAAATTTTAAATCATTATTGTAATCGGAAGTGCCATTTCAAACCGCTCCAAATTACAGGGACCTTAAACAGCCCTTACTTCAATTAAAAATTGATTAAAATAGTACTTCCGGTTATTATTATTTTTAAATAACTACAACTTTTAGAAAAATTAAAATCTGATCCTGCAAAAAATAAATTTTTGACCAAACCGGAAGTGCCATTTCAAACAGCTCCCCAGACCACCAGAGTGAAATTCAACTTCTCAACCACCATTCTCTTCATTAAAACAAAACCCAATAAACAAGTTCCAACCTTTCACCTGCATAAAATACAAGAAAAATAATCCTCATCTCATCTTTACCTAACTTCACCTTTGACCACTAAATCCAACATCAACCCCACCCTCTCCTTAACCCAAGGCCAAAAAATGCACAATCAACATCCTTAATCAACTTAAAAAATGCAAAATCAGATTTTAAAAAATGCTAAAACCCTAATAAATCAACAAAAATCCATTTTAAAACACAAATCCAGCAATAAACAACACAAAAGTCAAAATGTCATCCTTAAAATTCAAAAAATAAAAAAATTCAAATAAAATTCAAAAAAATTCAAAGAAAAAAGAAAAAATTGGAAAAAAGAGATGTCACACAAGCAGAATGTTATTTCGCATTCCAGAAGCAACACAAGTATCACCAGAAGTGGACCTATGAGAATGAAGCAACGAGTAAAGCTGTCCAGCGTTTCCAAGGCTACAAATCGATACACGAAAAAATAACAAACATGAAAAGAAGATGGAAAAAAATTAGCACTTTAAATCTTTTTTAATTAAAGGTAGCAACAAAGGTTAAAAAAATGAAGGGGAAGGGAAAATAAATATAATTAAAAATACCGTGACTATAAATCGAGGTTGCACACCAGATGTCGCGTATGTAAACAAGTCCTCAATCGACACCTTTCCCTAAGGTCCACAAACAAATATTTATTAACAGATGGTGGCTTTGAGAGTTGGGTTTCCTTCAGCTGCTTGGTGAATTTTTCCCTTGTTGAGGTTTGTTTCTTGTATAAATAATATTGTGTTGTTTTAAAAAAAAAGTTAGAGTTTGTTCTTATGAATTGAAGATGGTTGAAAAAGAGGAATTGGGTGGATGTTGTAAAAAGTATTTTTAGATTTTGTTTTTTGATATTTTTTTGTTATTGTTGTTGTTATTTGAGCCAATTTGTGTTGTGGGTATTGATTTTATGGATTTTGAAAAATAAAGTTGGCTTTTTAAATCTGTTAAAGCTGCAAAAGATAAAATTCTTGATTTCTTAGATTTGAAAGTGAATGAATATTTTTATTTTAGATTTTTGAAAAACTCAAAAATATGAATTTTGATAATTAAAATTTTTTTTTTTTTTTTTTTTTTACAATTCCAAACTAGGCCCAAGAATATTTAAAATTCATTATTTTTTTTTCCAATCAAACCTAAAAATTGTTTTAATGACAGAAATCACCACCATAAACCCCAAAAGAATTACCTCAAAACCAAATTTCTTTAATTTACCTACCACAATTTACACATTAAACCCCCAAAAAAATCAAACAAATACCATTTACCCTTCAAATTCATACAAAACAAAACATTAACCTCGACCCAAAACATCTTTGAAAAGGAAGGAAATGTCAAACTTAATACCACTCACCGCCTCCCCCTCCCCTCACTCACCACTTCCCAAAAAAATTATTCAAACTAATAAAAAACCAAGGTTGGGACATCCATATAGGTCGCCATCATAAACTGCAGAAGGAAGCATTTGGTAGCAGCAAATAAAGAAATGGATGTGGGCGCCCTCATGGACCCACCCAAGAAACGAGTTCAGCAACCAACAATTTCCATCCAATTAAAAATCGCACCTTTCATTGCTAATCAGCTGTTTCTATTTCCCTCTCGCATCTCGTTACAGAAACAAGAAAAAAAAATGAAGGGAAAGTCTAAAAAGGACATTTCTTTCACTTCTTTTCTCGACTGCGATTCTGCCAAGTCCAATCGCCGCGATCTGCCTCTGGAGAGAAGAAAAACGCCAGTCACGGTTCGGATGTAGAATGAGGGGAAAGAGAAAAAATGGCGGGTCTTTTACGCCTTAAACCGAATCGATCTTCATACTTTCAGACGTAGACGTCGAGTTTTGCTGGTCAAGTGTTAAGAGTGATGGCGATGGGTGAGAAAGGGAATGCCAATTATAGTTGAAGATTTTTAGAGATTTTAATTTTTTTTTCTTTCTTTTCTTTTGGTTGGTAGGTTGTTAGTTGGTGAATGGAATTTAGAAAATGTTTGGATATTTTTTGGGTTTTGGAATTTCGAAATGCTGTGTTTAAAAATTTTTGAAATCGGTTTTGAAATATGAAATTGTGAAAATTCCGAAAATTTAATTTTTAAATTTTTTTTTTTTTTTTTGTGAAAGTCGGAGTTTCGATGTTTATGAAAATAAAATTCAGATTTCCGATATTTTTTAAAAATAAAAATTCTAAATTTCGCAAAAACTTTCAATGATTCCCGCTCCCTCGCCAAAAAAAAAATCACAATTTCAAAAGTTCAAAAAAACAAATTATATCTCTAAAAACATTTTTTAAATTAAAAATCCAAAAAAATTAAAACACTCAAAAAATCAAACCTTCTTCCCCAACGCCTAACCTCCATCCCAACCCAACCCAATCCTAGAAAAAAAATCAAAAAAACAAAAATTCCTCAATTCCTACCTTCCCTTCCTCGCATCATTTGATCCAACCAAAAATACTAACCAACAACTCCATCACTCGCATCCCTCAAGCTTTACTGTGGGTGCACAAACTCCCTCACCCACCACAACGACAAATCGCCCACCATTTGTCTAGTGCGACTCGACTGCATGTATTTTACAGAGAACGAGACGAGAAAGAAGGATTTGGCGACATTTGCACGCGCTGATAAATGGCACGTGGAACGACTCCTGTTGGTTGTTTTTTCCCGCAAACACCCTTCCGATATTATCGATAACCCTTTTATTCTTTATCCTCGAGTCCCCTTCGTCAATCTCGAGCCATCATACACGTCGTCCATCAATGGTAGGAGAAATTGCCCACGCGGGGAAACAGAAAAAGGCAATGTTAGACGAAGCGACATGAAAAAATGGACCTAAACCTGATATTTAACCGGAAGAATGCGCATTTTTTATTTTTTTGATTTCTCTACTCGTGTCTGGCAGTGAAGAAAAAAAAATGTGGAAAGTGCTAGAAATGCAAGGTAAAAGTAAGCTTTTTTTTTTATTTTTTTTATTTTTAAAATGTTGAAATGTTTTGAGGTTTTCGAAGTATTTTGTGTACAGTATGGTTAAACCTATATTATTTTTAAATTTTTAAGTTTTTAAGTAAAATTTATAGAAAATAAAAAAAATTGATTAAAAATTGCTTGAATTAATAAATGAATTTAAATAAAAATTTAAAAAATCTTGTATTTTATATGTAAAAAGTCGAAAAAAATACGAAATTCGTATTTTTTTATATAAAAAAAATGGTAAAAATTCATAAAAAAATTCTGTAAACGTTTTTGCTGTTTTTAGGGTATGGCAAACTGTTATGCCATTTTCTATAAACAGCATAAAGCTTTTGTAGTTTTAGAAAATTGTTTTTCTTCATATTTGTGTAACAAAAACTATTTTTAAAAACCACAAAAACTTCAAAAACTAAAATATTGAACGCCACTATTGAACGCAGCTAGTTTTTTACCAAAAAAAAAATTTCAAAATTCAAAATTGTCAAATTTATTTTTTAAAGACCGACAAAACATTCAGTAATAATTCCAAAATTGTCAAAATTTACTTTAAAAAAAAAAAATTTTTCCCCGTAAAGAGTGAAAATGCTTTAAAAACCCATCGAAAAAAGTGCGGAAATTGTAGAACTTATTTTAGAAAATTATTAAAAATCAAAAGTTGTCGAACTTCGTCAACTAATCAACAAAAACATCAAAAAGCCGCAATCCACCAATCCCCTCTCCACACAAATAAACTACAAATAAACCCAACTTTTGCCAACTGACACATCCTCTACTAAAACACTTACTAATGATCACTCCCCACGAACCCAACAATTAACACCCATCACCCACTCCCCATAAACCACCAAACCTCATCAGTTGACTTCCCCATTCCGCCAATTCCCACTCCCAAGGACCGGAACAAACCTTGGGTTCCCGGAAGACGGAAGATGCACGAGTTGGCAAGATTTACACGGGGGATCAGGTGGCACCGCTGACAGAAAGGAACGCCACAGCTATTTATAGAAGCACATCCGTTTTTGCGAATCTCTCAATTTATTTCCTTAATTTTTTCAGCGTATTCTGCCGAAAAAGCCAAAATAAACACATGGCAGCTGGCGCAGTGCCACCAACCGCCACCAGGTGGGCAAAGAGGCCAACGGGACCCCCGGGGGCCCACCCACGCCACGCCAGCAGACGCGGGCGCCATCATCCACCAAATTGATTAACAAGAACGCCATAAATCCGCGTTCCGCCCCTGTTTGGGCGGCCTTAAAAAACAAAGTTGCAGCATCCGCCGCTAGATGGCTTCCCACAGGTATACACGAGATGCGCGCACAGATAACAAGCGAGGACGAGGTTGGCAATCTTTCACCAAAAGCAGTTTATTCACCAGATAAGGAGCCGCCGAGAAATTTTTATGCTTTTTTGCCCCCTTTTTCCCACGCAGCCCCTTACAGATGCGAGCTTACTTCCATTACACGGGTGTATTTCGAATAATAAAATATGGAGGAACGGAAAGGAATCGACTTGTTAGGGACCAGAGGGTGAATTTGCAGTTTACAAGTTGAAGGTTTTGGTTAAAGACGAATCTTCATCTAAATTTAAAAGACTCATAAAATTTTGTTTTTTTGAATTATCTTGTTTTTATGTCATAACTTTGTTGTTTTAAGATTGCGGGGGAGTGGGGGAGGGGGGGGGGTGGAAACGAAATTTAAACGGATCTGAGAAATCGTGACGAAATAGCAGAAGGATGAGACCTGAGATGCGCTTCCAGGTTATTCCATCATGGCTAAACTTTCTATATTTTTATAAAAAAATCCTATTTTTTCTATATTCTAAAAGTTAGTAAATTAGAATTTTTGTAGAATTTTTCAATTTTATTTTGTGAAATCCTATTAAATCCTACATTCCAAATTGACTAAATTTTAGACGAGAAAAAAACTACTAAAATCCTATTTCGAATAAATAAATCTTACGAAAATCACTTTAGCTGGCTTTGAATTACAAAATCCTATTTTATCTCACTTAATCCTACATTTTCCTACTATTATCTTTACTTAAATTAATCCCACAAACCCTCGTTCGAGAGAATCTCCATCATTGCCCAAACCATTAAAAATGTGTGTGCAAGGGCTCCGAGTTAAAGTGTAATGAATGAATTAAGGAAAACGCAGGTGAGCGTCGCACGTGGACTCTACGATGCAATGAATTCTTAATTCACGTGTCAAAGGGGGCGGCATTCTTCTCAATTAACCCCAAACGCCCTCTTCGCAGCACCGCGACTCACTCACTGCATCTACATTCGCCAACCGCAAAACCCAATTCGAAACGACGCCATATTTAGAGACGAATGTACCTATTTCACGCTTCCGTCACGAGGACATTTTCAGAAAAAGTAATTTTTTCCCTATCTAATAATATTACATTTTTAGAATCGTTTACATTTTAAATTAAAATTCGAATAACTTATTCAAATTTATCAAATTTTAACTAAATTCAAAGCAAATTCTATTAAAACCCAAAGTGAAAAAAACCGATAAATATAGAAAAAAAAATCAATTTCACAAAAACTTAAAAATTAACCAAAAAATCGACTAATATCTGTATCGATAAAAATCAATTCACCTAAAAATGAAATTTTTTTCTTTTGCCAATTATCAATTTTTACTCGATACTTTGGCGACGTTTTGAATAAAATAACATCAACACGTCGTTTTAGTTGTGTTGTCGGTCGCCTCGACCTTGACTCGTGCGGCTGCACGCCCAAGTGGGTCACGGCATCGAGTGGTGGTTTTCTTTTCCGCGCCAGTTGCAAGGGAGGAGCAGGATCGCAGCAGCAAGTGTCGGCCCTTTGATTAATGACACAACCGCCCTGTTCGAAGTGCTTGTTGCACACGTACGAGCAAAGACAACTAATGAGACGCGGGCTCCGAAAAACAAAAGAGCTTTGCTTTAAAAAAAAAAAGAACAATAAACAAATTTAAAATAATTCATCCTATCTAAATCCTAAATCCTATTTGTCCTACATTAGTAAAAAATATAATTTAAAAAAACACTAATTAAGCACAATTAGCTATTAATGCCATTAACAATTAGTTTTTCTAAATTTTGAGAAAAATCCTACGGAAATCCTATTCCCTAAAATTGAATTTTTTTTTTAATTAAAACTAATTTGCCAACGTTTTATGAAAACCAATCTTATAAAATCCTATTTTTTTCTACCATAAAACTCAAATTCAACACTCATCCTACAAAACCCTGCTAAAATCCTATTGTAAATAACAAAATTTTGTTTCAAAACTACTCTTTCATACAACTAGTAAAATAAATCCTACAAAAATCCTATACATCCTTAACTTCAAAAACAACTCCTAAATTCCTACAACAAGTAAATCCAACAATTTCTCTAAAACACTATCAAAATCTTACAAAGATCCTACAGAACCTAAATTCAAAACCTAAATCCCACTTTTACCAATTTACACTCCAAACAAATATTACAAAATAAATAAAAAAATCCTACCAAAATCCTACTCCCACCTTAATCCAACTCCCACCTTTACTTCAACCCAATCTCAGCATGTTGAAACTTGCCAACATCACCACTCCATTGCATTATAACAATCTATAAATATGCGTGCTCTGCCTTTCTACAAGCTGATAAGCCCCCACAACCCCTTCACCCCCTCAAAAAAAAAAAAAAGAAGAAAAAACCCGTACGAAGATGAGAACGATCCTTCCACATCAAAGACCGAGCTCAAGCCTTTCTAAGAATAGCCAAGCCAAGGAAGGAAGTCATTAATCTACTCTCACTAAAACCGATCCGTCGCCATCTTTACGCAGAAGCACAATCAACACGTGTTCACGGCACGTTGGACGTCAGCCCGACGCCATCTGCTACAACCCCGATAATAACCCAGAGATATTCAATAAACTCGCCACCCCCAAAAAAATAATAATTCCAAACGCGTCTCTTATATTCTCAATTATTATTCCACTTCCACAATGGTATAATACTTTGGAATTGTGTTATTAAAAAAAAAAATTTTGTAATATAATGTCTTATGTCAGGTTACGTTTGCCGCTGGCGACTTTAAACAACAATCATCATCATCAACATCGCCAAGACGATGCGGTTTCTGATCCCTCACGAATGTAAATTCAAGGTTACTTTTGGGTTTCCGTAGATTAATCACTAAGAAATAGCAATCCAAAGTTGAGCGGTTGATTTTTTTTTTCACAGCGAGATTCATTCCCCGCGTTCACGGGCGCGTGACGATGACCATCTGCGCTGCGATTCTCTTCACTTTCTATTTCAGTCTCTAACCTTGACCACATCTCGCATTCCACGTTCCCACGAGTGATAAAACCGTAAAAAAATAAATTAAGAATATAAAAATGACTCACCGATGATGCGCTCGTAGTAGACGGCGATGAGAGACGAAGGGCGGCGGCGATGCAGTCACCATTTCCCGCAAAGCCGATCGGCGGGCGTCGTGCTCGGCGACGGCGCATCGAGACGACTGGGCGTGTGCACGAGTCGAGCGCCGCGTATCCACTGCAAGTAGAAATGAGTCGAACGTCAGACGGGCAATGCACGGCCGCACACGCACGCGCGCGTTCCTCCATACCACCAGCGCCTCTAGTGGCAGTTGGCGGAATAAACTCAATTCACAAAATTTTTTCCCCACCAAAAAAATAATAAAATAAAAAAAATAATTTAAAAAAAAAATAAAAAATAGCGAATAGTAAAAAACGCATTCAAATTACACGTTCCATCAAAACCAAACATTTTCTCGATTTTCTTTTATTTTTTTTTGATTTTTTTTTTGAGAAATGTACGTGACACGTCAAGGCTGGCCATCCATCCATTTGTGTCTTTTTTTTGCCTTTTACCCCTTTTCTGCGTGACAGTGAAGCCGCCCGCTATTGTGATGCAGAGAAGACGAGTCTGAGGGGCGCTCTCTCGGAGTAATTGAAATGTCACAGGCGTCCCCAGCTATTTTTTCTGCCCGAGACCATTAGCCGGAGCCGGCAATACGGCACAGATCGACCCCGGCCATCATGTCATTGACCAAAACGATGGAAAACTCAGCGGGTGACGACGTTGCCAACAAACAAACAGAGGGGTTGCGGGGAACGGGAGAGTGGGGGAAATGCGAAACAAACTCGAGCCACGACTGCCGGGTACCGGCTCTATTTCCTCCGATCGATCGGCAGGTGCGTGACAGGTAACGTTATCTCTCGAGTCCATCTCGAGCCAGTGGAGCCTCGTGACAGTTTTATAATTTTTCAAAATGTGCGTAAATAGGGGATGCGGGGGTGGGGGTCGATAAACTCGTGTTTCTAGGGGTGGGATAAAAAGTAGTTAGGGTTATGGGTGTTTTTGATGTTGTAAATTTTTTTGGTAATTTGGAAAGGGTAATGAATATTGATTTTTTCATGGGTGTGTGAAAGTAGGAGTGGATTTGGATAAAGGTAGGGGTAGGGGGAGTTTGAGTGAAGTTGTAGGATATTTAAATCAGTTTTAAAGAAAAATGAAAAATTTTTGAAAATTTATAAATTTTGGGATTTTTTAAAATTTTTTTTAAAAAGGAAGATAAACGTATCGTAATTTAAAAAATATATATTGGGGGATATTTATTATTTAGTGTTAAATTATTCTATGAATGGTGTATAAAATAAAAACCACAAAAAAAAATTTATGGAGATTTTTCTTTAAAAAAATATATATATATATATAAAAATTCTACAATTTTAATGTAAAATCAATTTAGAGAGTGTGAACATTTTGAATTTTTATGGAAAGTAAAAGTAGTTGTAAAAAAAACACAAAAATAATTTTTTTACAAGAGGGTAAATAAGTAAGTATAAGTAAGTAAGTAAGTACTGATGGCATCTTAACTTACAAAAAAAAAAGTGGAAAAAGAAAAAGAAAAAAAAGAGCTCTCAACCTGCATCTAGGCTTAATATAATGGCGGCATGTAGACTCGTAGTTGCCAGCGTAGCTCTGGGGCCGTCGTTCGCTCCCTTTATGGCAGCTGCGCATTGGGTTCTGGGGCCACTTAATCACCGCCAACCCCTTTTATTACTCATAACTCCCTCGGAGGCCCCCACTGTTTATTTGGTTTCGCAGAACACTTCAACGTTTCACTCACCCTCTTTTCCAAGACACCCTATGTCTTAGTAACGCACGCAGCAAAAAAAAAAAAAAAAAAAAAAATGGCGTATACCCCCATACCTTTATACACCTCCGAGGGACCGTTAAAGAGTTGTTAATCCCCAACAAATCTATTTTAATCGCCAACGACTTCTGAGAAAAATCTTCATTTATTACGATCTCATAAATTACTGACCATCACTAGGCGTGACCCCCACACACACGCCTCCTGGCGAGGGGAGATAAAAAATGCACCGCAATCCCCTTGAAAAATATATTAACGTAAACTAAAGGCCTTATCGCACTTCGTGCTTAATGCAACAGACACCAGGCGTCGCTCGACGTGCGTGGTGGACCAGCGGCCGGCAACCCGGCGACCGTAATGCGATTAGGGTCGGCGGCGGGCGCCGTCTCTTCGGAAACTAAAGAATTATGAATTGTATGTATTTTCGACATCTGCATAGTTTTCCAAGACGAAGCGTGCATCTTTGAAATGGGAATTTATGAAGTGTGTGGGTCTTCAGCTTCGTCTCGTAAAAGGGGTAAACTTCGAAGCCCTAGTAGTCTTGCGACAGATCATGTATGGCCATATAGTACCCACTTATGACCTTAAGCATAATTCACTCACCCAATTTGTCTCGAAAAGAGGAACCAAATGATACACCCACTTCTGACCACCACCCTTTAAACAACCCTAAAAAAAACCCAGGTTGATTATTTTTCCGCAATAAATAGATCGAAGCCCACCCTAGCGACAAATAAGGATGAAGTCTTTTCGTCGTCATGGAAACGAAGGCAAATGATCGAGCCATCGGTAAGACGCAATGGAAAAAGGTCGAGAAAACATTGTGTAAGAAGGAGGAAGGGGGTGGGAGGTTGGATGACCGATGGTCACAATTCAATCACAGTAGCGAGGAAGTTGCGCACCCATAATATGGTCGTACCGACGAAATGAGGAAGCTCTGATAACGTTAAGGGTATGCTTTTTATAGGCCTACTTGCCTATCTCGGATGGCTCCAAATGGACACTGGGCAATGCGCAACAACAATCGACCAGAAATGGATGGCCAAATATGGTGGATTCGACGCAGTAAAAGTCGTCGTTTTAAAGACGGTGGTAAGACGCCATTTTGTTTGAGGTTTTTTCCCCCCTCGGTTCTGATAAGGGAGTGGTTTATGGGTTGTTTGAAACGAATTTGTTTGATCAAAATGGAATCTGGATTGTTTTAGGTGATTTTATTGGAGTTTGGGTTAAGTTATAATGTCTGTTTTAAATGAGGTTTTGTTTAGGTTTACCAAAAATATGTTTTAAGTGGTTTTTTTTTTAGTCTTATTTCATCTCGTTTTACAGCGTTTTGTTCCGTTTTAATCGTTTAACAGTCGTTTTCCACGTTTATTTAGCACAAACTCTCTGTTTACTTTGTCCTTTCCGTTCGTTTTGTTTTATTAACTAAACTTTCGATTTAGTCGTTTTAAACACTTTTATAACCACTCTGGTTCTGTTTTAATAACGTAACACCCGTTTTAATTGCTTTTATACGATTGTAAAACGTGTTTCAGCAACCACAAACACCTCTTTCAGTTTCAACAAACAAGAATCTGCATTCTTGTTCACTTTTCCCTGCGTTTCACGTATTTCGGTTATTTCTTGCATCGTTTCGTGTAACATGAAGTTGATTGTAGCCATTTTTCGTCTATCTATCGACCACTAAAGCACAAATCGAACCAAAACCACGTTTCATTTTGAGAAACAAGTTTCTAATATTTTATCAATTGTTTGCATTTCGTCTTAACCGTTTAAAACCCGTTTCATAACTCCATCACCATTTTAAACAATTCTAAATCCTTTGACTTCTTCCTAAAAAGGCTTGAACGTATTTAAGCACATTTAATTAATACCGCACACAACACAACAATAAGTGAAATTTTCCCACGTCATTCAACGCGAAAGCAGCTTAAAATTCGAGATAAAACATCACTCCAAACACGAAAAAACAAGTTCAACTTAAAAACTCATTACATCCATCACTTTTTAATTCCGTTCTAATTAAATAAAAAGTTTAAATCTTTTCCACCACAAATAAAATTCTTTTGTCTGTGAAGTAAATAACATTTAGGTAAAAAGAAAACTCATATTCCATCGTCTTTATAAAAGAATCGAAATAATAGGATAAACGATAAATGAATTAGTGACTTAAAACGACATCTGTTGACAATAATCATATCAGTTACAATATGATGTCCTAGCGGTGATAAGTGTAAACAGGTGATATCTATGATGTCACGTGTCACGAGTGAAGCAAATAGGAAAAACAGTTTGCGATTTTTGTTTTAGTCGGTTTTATTTGTCACTTTGTAATTTTCTGTTTTGCTCCTACGCAAAACGAAAACAGAAAATTTTTTTTATCGAATATATAAGTCTGGTCGAATTTTACCGCATATTTGCATAACTAAAAATGTAAAATGGCGGTTCTAACTTAGAACGCAAAAAGCACAAAATGCAAAGATAAACGTTATTCTCTGAAATAATTTAAAATAAACATATCTGTACATTACGTTAATGTACAAATATGTTTATTTGACTGATATAAAGTATGAAAAACATTGTCATTTGTCCTACGGTATTTGAATATCATAAGATAGCAAATTAAAGAAGTGATTTCATTAGCCGTTTCAGCACTGTAATCAAATTACAACAACAAATACGCAATCCAGAAAATATAAAAACGAATGTCTAACTAAAATCTCGTTTTCTGTATTGCTTATTCCGTTCATACAAAAAAAAAAAAAATCGCAGTGTCTATTGTTTTATTGCTACAGTAAGTAGAAAATTCAGTTTTAATCATTCCTTTTTAAATATTGCTTACTCGTTTCATGCAATTTTAAGTTTCATTTCACATCGTTTTAACTATATTTTTTCACGTTTTACCAGAAGAAGAAAACAGTTTTAGCAGTTTCGGTATTTTCATATTTCCTCTCATTCATAAGAATTTAAATGTTTTAAATTAAAAAAATAAAACATCATATTTTAACCGTTTGTTAAATTTAATAACATAACGGTAACACAAATACAAAATAATCCCTTTAATTCGTTTAAACCAATCACTTTCAACCAAATCCCCATTTCATCCATTTCCCTGTCACATCTCCACGGCGGCGCTCTTTCTCCACGCCGGTGCTTCACCCGCACACGGCCGCCGGCTTACTCGGCGGCGCCTCGGCCATCGATCGATGGCTGGTTTAAACCCGACTGTATTTTAATTGACTCGGCCGTTCGAAAGAAGAAGAAAAAGAAGAAGAAAGGCGCGTCTCGGCAGCCTGAGCCGCAGCTCCGCTCGGCCTGTCACCGACACGACACCCACAAACAATAGCGAAGCAAAACGCAGTGGCGTGGACGGAGTTTGCAGCAACTGCAGCCCCTCGAGGGCCGAAGGATCTCTCGGGTCTAATGAGTCGACAAACGTTCGACTCCTCTTCTCGCTCATCCACGTTATTGTTTCCATGGTTACAGCACACAGATGATTGCGATCTATTTGCAAGAGCACAGACAATCTCCGACTTTATTTACTGACAAAACCAACTGCCGATACTTGAAAATTCAAATGTTAAATGAACAAAACGTTCGATGCCAGACAATTTTACGCTTCTTTAGGTTTTAACGCCAACTTATTGTAATTGGAGTTTTTTTTTTTAGTAAATTGCTGAATATTAATATTAATTAATGA
Organism: Geophilus truncorum; assembly: GCA_034695745.1. Classification (NCBI taxonomy): domain Eukaryota; kingdom Metazoa; phylum Arthropoda; class Chilopoda; order Geophilomorpha; family Geophilidae; genus Geophilus; species Geophilus truncorum. The sequence goes on along the minus strand of JAQFZP010000128.1, from coordinate 5,685 downwards.
ATGAAATCCAGATAGATCTAATACTCGTTAATCGTGATTGATAATAGGAGGTTCTTTAAGTGGCAGCCATTGCAAGGCGTTCGATTTCTCGAAAATCTCAGTGACTAGTCGAAAAATCTGTGTAAATCTTTGAAAAATCTGTAATATCTTTAAAAAATCTTTGAAAATCACAAAGTTTTAGTAATAAAAAATATCTTTATAAATCTTTACAAATCCTTATGAATCTTATAAATCTTAATGAAAAATATCTACACATATTTTAATGAAAAATCTCTGAAAATCAATGAAAATCTGAAATCTTTAGTAAAAAAAAAAAAAAAATTTCTCAAATATCCAAAAATCTTTAGAAATTCTTATGAATCTTGAAAAATCTATAAAATTCTTGTGACCAACAATAATCGAACACTATCCCCAATTCTGACCATCACTCTACCCAATCCCCAAAAAACCCACATAGCAAACTAAATCCCACTACCAAACACGAGTCATTTAGTCTTGTAGCTTCGCAAAGCGCCACCTGGAATCAGTTCGGCTTTAACGATCAATTAAAATCGATTAATTCGCAGTTTGCGATCCGGGCTGAAAGATTAATCATAACGACCAATACGGTTCATCGGTCGAGGTCAGTGGTTCGTATCAGACATGGATGACTTCACCTGTTAACCCTTTCGCTACGAGGGAGTGGAGCCAGAGGTCGTAGGTGTGCGCTGCAACACGAGAAATCGACTCACGCCCACGTCATGACTCATAACCGGATGTGAATCAACGCCCTCCAACGACGCATGCAAAATACACATCTGAGCTGCGTCTATAAATCCATGCGCAAAGTGGCAGGTAAATGAGCATCAAAAATTAAACAGCCACTAAATTTATGTTCCTAACCGACATTGATGTACTGATTAGCAACGCACTCTGCCAAAATATTCGCAAAATTAACTAAATTCCTTAAAGGTGAGATGAGCTGCACTTGGTCGCATCACTAAAGGTCATTTTTGAGTGATTACAAGTGTGAGTTGCCACCTGGTGATGGAATTTTTGATTGATATTTGGGTTTATCTTGGAAATGAGTGAAGTTAGGTTTATTTTGATACCAGAAACGAGTACAGAAATGTTTTTTACACTTGGAAATGTGTTTTGTTTCATTTTTGGGTTTTGCCCCCTGGTGTAAGAATTTTGTAATTAGTCTTTATTATTGAACTATTTCTAGCTTAGATAACAATTTAAGTTATTAAAAAAAATAACAAAGCAACAAATCCAAAATGGCCGACAAAAACATTAACACTCAAACTTTAACCTCAATTTCCTAAGTCACCAAATCACCAAAACCCAAAAGTGGGTACATATTCGAAATCCTCACCTCAAAACGAATCCAAATATATAAAAACCTTCTAAATCCGATCAATTGTTACCAATAAAACTCAAATTTACATTCACAAGTGTCCAACACCGCATCGAACAAAACCAATTCTCTCTCAACCATTTACAGAAAAGAAGAAAAAATCAAACAACAATATTATTTACAAGCAAAACCAACCCTTTGATCCCCATCACGCTTATTTATATTTACTTGGCACTTAGATTCAGTGTAAGCCATTCTCATGCATAACAGGCTCTTGCAGAGTGAGGAGAGGGGTAAAGACTCATAATTTAAAACAGTTGGCCTCCAACAAGTTGCAGAGAAAGTACAACGTACTTTAAGAGGGGAGAGGAAAAAAAATTCACTCTTAAATTAAAACATGTCATTGGGTCTTAAATTCGATTGTCAAGGGCGAGAAGGAAAATTAGGATGATGCAAATAAGACCAATTAAAATTGAAATTACGTTTCCAATTTGTTTTTTGACTTTTTTTAAATTTGAATTTGAAATTGTGATTTTAATGCAGTAATTTGACGCAAAGGGGCACTGATGTTGGGAGGGGACTATGAACACGTGTTAAGCCTACTCAGACACACAGTAATACATACAGTAATACAGTAATACAGTCAACTCTCTTATATCCGGACATAGGCGGGGTTCGGCAAAAGTGGCCGGATATAGGTGGTGGCCGGATAAAAGAGAGTAATTAGTATAGTGCGACATTGAAACGGATTGGAACTTTTGGCCGGATAAAAGGGGTGGCCAGATATTACTATGGCCGGATATAAGAGAATTGACTGTATATACTTTCTCAATACACAATGTATAATGTAGAATTTTTAACAAGTAAAACCGACACAAGATGGCGTTGTTGTAAACACGCCGTCTGGTGATGAATGTGAATATTAAAAAGTGGCTCTAATTATCAATGATTAGTTTTACGATACGATTGATTTAAATTTATTCTTATTTTTCGACGTTAGGGGGCGTGGCGAGAAACTGTAAGTAGCAAATGCGGAGGCGGTTGGGTTGTTATTGAACCGCGTCGAGTAAAATGGCGCTTAGAATTAGCGCGTGATTAATGAGGGGCTTAGGGAAATAACGGATTGAGAGTGAGAACACATCGCTCAGTTTTAATATAGCGTCGAGTCGATATCAAAAATTCTGCATGTGTAGGGATAAATAATTTCGGTTTCGTGTTAAAGATGGAAAAATCGACCATTAAAGCGCATGTGCAGTGTACACATTTTTTTTCTTTTTTTTGTCGTATTCACTTTCAGTAGAGAAAACAACTGTAACTTGAAGGTCAGTTTAAAAAAAAAAATATTGTTTGACATATCACAGATGGCCCTAGTGGCTGGTACTGACAACAAGCAATCAGTCTAACCCACTATTACTTGGAATTGAAAATAACAAGTGACCACAAATAAGAAGAAATTACTCATTGCATGCCACAAAATGACCAAAAGCTAGAAGGTCAAGAATAGAAATATTCAATTATCCACAAATTCAGAAGTGAAAGTATTTGAAATTTTAGAATTCCATTAGTTGAAATCTGAGAAAATTGAGTTTTTTTTTTGAATATTTTAAATACCTATTTAAAATTTAAAGAATTCTATAATTTCAAAAATTCTAAAAATACTAAATTTTTTAAAATGATAATCTAAAAATAAAAAAAGAAAACCAAACATATACATAATGGTCCAAAAATTTCAAAAATCTTAATACAACTAAATTCAAGAAATAAACTAACAATTCAACAATCCAATATTTCACATTCCAAATAAATAAATAAAAAAAATAAAAAAAAATAAATAAATAAAAAAAAACAAACCCCAAAAAAAAAACATTTAAAAAAATTCAAAATTACACAAACAAAAACCACTTAAAAATTAATAAGAAAAAATAAGAAGAAAAAAAAAATTCAAAAATTCGACAAAATCCAAATCCAAAACTTTGCCATTACTTTTAAAATTCCCATTAAACAAAAACCGCACCCACAAAACAAACAAAATACATAAATTTTTAAATATACGGTACGCAACAAAATTTTCTTTCCTTCATAATTGACAACACCCAAAAGTTACACGTGGAAAATTCAATTTCCTCATACAATGTCTCCGTATCGAATCAATAAAGCACTTTAATCCGAATCTCCTTACCGAATCTCCCGAGACTCCCAAGACGGAAACGTTGGTTTGCACCACCCATAACTGCTTCAAGTCCTGTTTATTTACGCCGGATTACCGACACCCTTTTAACCCCTAATCCTTTTACACTTAATCAAGCAAATCTGCGCTAAAACCCAACGACCCCGACTTTTCCCGCGAGCCGCGCCATCTAGTGACAAAACGCGAGAAAACGACTCTGGGATTTACGCGCTTTAAACTCCCATCTTTTGTTTACCTTTAATTCCATTAAAGGCCGCTGTGTGCACCAAAAAGCATCATGGCGCTTAGTTACTAGCAGTGGATCAATAACTGTTTTTTTTTTGTTTTTTACCGAGAGTGTCGTGCGGCCATTTTTTGGGCGTTTTAGTGAGTGGTAACGGGGTTTAAAAGTGATAAAACAATGTTTTGGTTTGTTAGTGTAAGGAAATGTAATATTTTTAATGTTAAAACGATGTTTTATGTTGTGTTTTGAGTTCAAACGACGTTTTGTGTCGTTTTGTATTATTGGGTTCAAATAAAACGGAACTTCATACCGTAAAGACATGTTATTTGCAGTTAAAACGATGTTGTAAGTTGTCGTTTTTACCTCAAAATACCAAAAATTCGCGAGTTTTTTTCGTTAAAACGACATTTTTTATAACATTTTTACTTTAACTACCTTTCGTGTTGTTGATTTTTTCGTGGCATTTTTAGTTTACGATTCAAAACGACGGTCTAAACGAACTTTAAAAAAGCAAAAACAAACACACATTTTCCATTTCAAACTTAAAAACAACATTCTCTCGACTCAAAATTCAAAACCCAACGCATTGTTGTTTACAATCGGATGCAAAATGATACTCGCACGACTCGATCCGTTCTTGACATTTCAAGATTCGATTGCAATAAACAAGAGGAAAACGACCACCCACATCTCACATCCCACATGCACAGAGCTTCTTTCGACCTCGATTCGCGTCTCGTGTTAAGTCACCTGGCAACGCACTCGCAGCGTTCTCGTGAATTTCTTCTCTCTTTGTCTCGGTTATTAATTTAGCCGTGGTGTGAGTGCGACCAGCTCAGCTTTGGGCGACAGCAGAGTTAATCAAAGGTATTGTCAAGGACCAGGTGACTAATCACCACTATCGCACGACTTTCTGCCATTGTGACACGCCCTACAACTAATAAGTTATTAGAAATGAGATGAGGAACTGGGATGAGTGACCAACTGTTTCAACTCAGAGATGAGTGAAGCTCGTTGCGTTCATTCTATTGAAAATACCGTATTTCTCGATTTATTTACGGTAACATATAAAGATGTGTGCAATTTTGTTGTCCTCAAAACCAGTGCCTGTAATATCCTTAGTTTCATTACATAATTAAAAATTCTAAAATAAATAAGTAATATGTTAATATTTCCCAAAATCTAAAAATACACACAAACACAAATACGGTACTGTAGTATTGATTAAAATCATCAAAATTTTTTTTTCTAATTTACTGACTTTTGTTTCACAAACACTTCCTAATTGCATTAAAGTAAATAGTAATTTAAAGTTGATTAAAGTTTTGTATCAAAATATCTCGAGGAAATTTAACAAGTACAATACTTCAATTTACAAAATTTAATAATAAAAAATAAATAATTTTTTTTTTTTTTTTTTTAATAAGAAAAAAATTTTTTTAAGGAGATTTAACACGAACGACGGAATCGATAAGCTCAACTACCTGATTAATTTCACGGAACCCAGGCTGCAAACACCTGCCTGCATCGTGACAAACAAAATCTAATTAAAAATTTAACGGTAAAAAAAAAAATAGATTTCAAAATACCATTTTAATTTTTTTCCTTCTAATTATAATTCGTTTATAATTTGAATATTTAATCCTCACACGAAAATAACAAGTTTTAACAAAAACTCGAACAACTTTAAACTCCCACATCCTTATCCACAACTTCTAAAAACCTAAAAGTAACTGTTACAATTGCAAATAAAAAATTGATTTAATTCAAAACAGAAGGTCTTTATACTTAGAAAACGTCACTAAGAACGTTCTCTTAAGTTATATTCTTTTTTTCTAACCCGTAGCAACTAGTAACAATAATCAGATATTAACAATTGTATAAAACGACTACAAAAGAAATATACAGTTTCAACATTGTATTACATCAAAACTG
>JAQFZP010000127.1:0-57218 GCA_034695745.1 Geophilus truncorum | reverse complement strand
TGGTTTTAACGACAATCGGTTATAACAACATTTTTTGGGCGGTCCCTTAAATGTCGTTACTCGCGGACTCGACTGTAGTTTAATTATAGCGTGATACAGTATATATTATAATTTAGAGTATTTATGATGTATTTTGATTGGTTTGGCGTTCTATAGTATGAACGATTTGAGCACCGAATCAATAAAGGTAGAGATTGATTAAAAACAGTAAATCTGAAGTATTCGGATGTAAACCGTCAATCATTTACGTGTAAATAGAAATAGAGAACAAATCGGGACTAAAATAGCGCAACTGGCAACACAATAAACACATTACAGTTATTCTCTTTTTTTTTTTTTTTTTTTTACTAGAAATTTATTTCTAAAATCACTAAGTACAAAGATAATAATTATTATAATAATAATAATTATAATAAAAAAAAATGTACTAGCAATTAATTAATAATCAGCACACGAACCGTATAAAGAGTAATACATGACATACAGAAACGTCCAAAAAAAAAAAAAAAAAAATTAAAAAAACAGAAAACAAATTAATAATTGCTAAAAGCAAATTGGCACAACATAGTAAATTTAAAAAAAAAATTATTGTTTTCTCTTCACTGATTTAAACAGTTATAAATACCTTATTAAAAAAAAAAAAGGAAAAGTAAAAGTAAAAATATGAATGAATAATTTTGTCACGGTATTTACACCAAAATTAAACATTTATCTTAAAAGTGATGATGGCATGGTTAAAAATAAAAATGCTTGATTATTTTCATTCTTAATTTTGTATATTTTTCATCATTATACCCAGTCGAATTCTGTACACTGGTCTATCATATGCAAATAGAATTCTTCATTTAATACATTTTAAAACTCGAGGCCAGACATAAATACTTGAATAACGTATAAATTATAAAACTTGGAATTAATTTATGGGCAGTCATTACATTTATGTCTAGCCATTACATTTTATTACCATTCTTCGTCTTGTTTTTTTAAGTGTTTTCTTTAATTTTTAAAATTTATTTTAAAACATATTTGCTTCGCAAATACCATATTTCTTACTTTAAATATACTAATATTTAACCTGCGAACCACCAAATAAAAATTCTATAATTTTTATTTATTTATTTACTTAAATACGACTTATAAATAAGCGATTATAAAAGATCTATAACGATCATTAAAACGAATAGCTGCTCTACTAAGATAATATTCTAGGAATAGGAGCTAGAATAAATGCCATGTTCAAATAGAATATCAAGTGTTGACAATAAAAGTATTACAACACTCCCGTTTGTCATAATTATTATTATGCAATATTTTTATACAAACAAAAAATCGTTCATAAACAATGGACTGGTAGACTTGGAAGGACCCTGTACGAGTGAGGAATTCTGAAGAATCTTGGCGACAGATTCAACGATTCTAAAAATAAAATGCAAATAATAAGTCATTAATAGATGACAGTGAGTTTGTGAAATTTTTCTTGTGTTTATGTAACTCGTAAATGAGTTTAAACTGACATTTCTCATCTCTGCTCGTCAGAATTTAAAATTGGAAAAGAGTTACTTAATCTGATCATTTGAATTTCAGTAATAGATTTAAAATTTTGATTTAAAGCCGTTAGGTGTATTTCCCCGAATGTTGGCTTTATCGTTCATCCTTCTTAAAGTAGAACTTTAATCTTCAGTATCAGTATTGATTTGTATTTATAGGAGCATTAAAAGAAGCAGCGAATGAAAATTTACTTATAAAAAACCACTGAATTTAAAAAAAAATCATTTACCAATCAATAGGAAAAGCAAAGTCTTAAAAGCAAAATACAATCATTAAACTTAGAGCTAAGTAATAAATAATATTCCAAATAGCTCCTTTGGGTACCTCTAAAGTTGCTGTCAGTATTGGAGAAATGTTCATATAGTACCGGTACTGTGTTTAAAATAAATTATAATGCTAAGTAACTTACCTCTGTAACAATTTCTGAGCTTGACGAAGGTGACTGTGTTTCGATAATTGGTGAAACTGGTAAGGAATTATTAGTGCTCATCGAGTCTGTCGACGCATTGCTGCTTGTCCTTTCCAATTTCTTGCTGATGTCTGTTTCGCTCAGGTAGTCGTAACCAACGCTGATATCCGGAACGATTCCACTCTCTACAAATAACAGAATTATTTGTTTAATAAATTGTTTGGCAATTTGAAGAAGAAAAAAAAAACAAATACCAGCAGAGCATTGAGATTGCTGTGTAATGGACCGATGATGGTTTTTAGGGCTGTCGCTGGGGTCGAAGCCCAAATTAAGAGCTCCGTATTGACTACTGGACGCTTGGCTACTTCCAGATGAGGAGCTACTCACTGAGATTATCGAGTGAGGTCTTTTATTTGTATTGCGAGTTGGATCGATTGGAATAATGGATATGGAATTTCGGAATCTGGGAGCTAAAATTACAAATTATAATTATTTAATTACATTTACAAAATCTAGTTTAAAAAAAAATCCTCACCTTTTGTCAACTGATTTATACTGATCGACCTGTCGTTAATCTGATCTTGGCTCGGTTTTATATCCAAACACGGTTTATTGCCGATGCCCATTGAGGACATTTCAGCCAGGCGCAATTCTGAAGTTTTACATTGAGTAACATTAACTTGAGAAAAGCCTTTTCAAATTTTTATTTTCTTACCTCTGTTTCTTAGTGCCTGCTTCCACAAAAGTTTGGAAATTTCTTCAACCCACGAATTCCTGACAGTGGTGTTCGCCGCCTGGAGAATGTACGTGTCGTTAAGTTTGCATTTGCGGAACCAAATTTCAAACTTGGCATCGCTTTCTCCCACTTGTTCCGTCAAACCAATATCCGACATCTGCAATCGTAAAGAAGTTTCATTTCAAATTACCCCATTTTTTTGGTTTCAATATTTTTTTTTACTACCTTGATACTGGTTTTATATTGATAGATGTCACGACTCTTTTTCTCAGGGTCACGTCTCGCTTTGGCGAAGACAATGAGCTCCTCGAACAGAAATAAGTGCCGTCGAAGACATTTACGGCCTTTTCCCTGCCAAACGAGGAACTCGTCTTGGCGAAGAAGTCGACCTTGTTCTTTTAGATCGACCTAGAAGAATAAAGAAACGTTTTATAGCATCTTTTTTATTTGAGAAGATTCAAAAAAACAAACACGTACGTCACAGTCTCTGATGCAGTCCATGGCGAGGAGGTCGTTGCCGTGCCGCAAGTGGAACTTGACCATATCCTCCGCAGACTTGAGGTCTGAAAACTCGGGATCTTTATTCGGACACTCTTTGACGAGCTGTTTAATGAGCAATGCGTATTTCCCCATTCTCTGGACGGGTTTGAGTAAATAGCTGGCTAAGTCCATCTTATCTTTGAGTTGAAGCTGTTTGTTCTACAATTGTATTTATATTGAATTAATTTCATTTTCTAAACTTTAAGATTTATTTACTCAGTACCTTAAAAAAACTTGTTCCATATTCCAACATCAATTCGTCGGACTTGGGTTTGTTTTTATTGTATAAAGCGTACAAATAAAATTGACGTTCCTGTTATAATGAAATAAAAAAAAATATGATTTATTATTATATAATGCTATTCAATTACAGGAATTATTTCGATTGAAGCAATTTTGTAATTAACTGCAATTAATCTCAGTTGAAATAATTGCTGTTAATTGCATCCATTAATAGCGAGGAATTTACTTACGTATCGTAAAAAACACTGTCCAACTAGAAACGGAGTCTTATCACACTTTTCTAATTCTCGTAGAAAATATTGACTATGAAATTCGTATATTTTCTCAATGTTTCCAAAAACAACGTTTCGTTTGCCTCTAAGTGCTTGTGGAATGTCCTCGCGAAGAAGTTCTGGGATGTAATTCTAACACAAACAAAGATTTAAATTATGTAACTGTAAGGCTAATTTCTACTCACTTCAATTGTATATTCCAACGAATTGACATAATCTCTTTCCGTTTGAATCATTTCTCGCATGATTAGTGCCAGTGTCCTGTATAAAAAGGATTTAAATTTAACTCGAGTTGATGGATCGTTTCGAATCATTGCTAACCCAATACATTTAAACCCTTTGAAGTCGAAAACGGCGAGTAATTTTGAATCGAATTAGCCTCGATTAGTAACGAGCTGCTCGTTTATGGCATCAAAGGTTAAACCCCATGAAATTGGATCAGGAATTACTGCACTTACCGTTTATGTTTGATTTGTTCTTGACTAAGGTCGTTATTCTCGTCACCTGTTTCTTCGTGATGCAAATGACTATTGACTGAAGATAGTTGATATGTGGCAGTGCTGTTGCTGTTATTTGATGTTAATTCTAGACTAGATGCTTCCTCGGTTTCAACAAGCCTGAAAATATCATTATTTGATTTAGTTTCAAAGATATATTACAAATGTTACGTTAAGTTACAAGTACGTTTGAATGCTCTCCGTGCTGCCTTTCGTGTAATTCGTTTCCAAATTACAACTGTCTTCTGGTAAATCTTTTTGCCACGGATCCATTTCGAACTGCCACGTTTGACTTCTCCGCATGTATTTTTTATGCGGTTTTGAGTGATCTATTGGCAAATGCGATAACTTTGTCGTGGATGAAGCTGTCGTTTGAGTATCTACGACACTAGTCACTGGTAGAGATTCGGTTGATTTTGAACTCGTCACTGTTGACGATTCCTCGCTAGGCGAACTCGACTGCTTGTCGTCGGTAGATGGCGGTAATACACATGAATAATCCGAAATCATATCGTCGACAAAGTTCTCTTCGTGTTCGGATATATAAGTATCGAGGTTGTACGTCTCCCGGAAGAAAGAGGAATAACCCTGAGATACGTAACACGCCGGCGTCGGATAACCGCACGACGGCAAACTGCCAACCGACCGTCTCCTGGTGAAGGGCTGAGGCGTGCTGGTTGTAGGTGTTTGGCTCCACGATGGGGAAGAGGTATTGAAAGCTACTGGTGATTCAACAATATCAGTCAAGTCCAACTGGGAGTAAGCGTGCATGTCTCCGTATTGCTGTCTGGCTTTGAGTAGTGTTGTTTGGCGGGTGCGGATTAAATCGGTGGTTTCTTGACACCTGGTTTGAGCAACCTACACGGAATTAAAGATAGATAGAATAGAATACTAATTGACGAACTGTGTTCCCAATTATCAATGAGTAGTAAAAGAAAAAATTGGCTTTTCAATCCGATTGAGGAGTGTTGACGCAAATTTCAGTTTTGCTTTGCTTGTACCACGTGACCCTTTGCTTGAGCCACGACCAATCACAGCCGACCTCTTGGCTCTGATCGGCAGAAATAAAATGGCGGCGCATATATGGGACTACGAATCTACGATAGGACCACGATGGGATGATTTCATGATCTTTTAATACAATTTATTAAAAGGAAATACTACTCGTACTGATGATCAACAACAAAGACTGGAATGCAAAATGTGAGTTTTGAGATAAAATAATAGGAAAAAATGGTCACATTGTCGGCTGTCGCGCGAGGTTCGCGGCAATGTGAACGTCACCAATCACCATCGCGTAAACCAGGCTTAATCCTCACTTAAAATGCTTGTTGCATTAGCAAAAAAAATCACTTAATTGGTTAGAAAAGATTTAATCGTAAAAGGAAATTACCTTGCATTGATCAATGAGTTTGTCATTCTCCAATTTCTTGGCAAGATTAATCATATCTTGAAAGACGTCGTTCGATATTGGCGGATGGTTTTGTAAATACGAATGCAAGGCTTTCATTAGCTGAGTCAGCTGACTACCTGCCATGTTTTGTTCCATTTTCATCCTGGACACGAATTTCATCGCCTCCAGTGCCCACTCGTAAGCCTGGAAAAAACCGTTAATTAGAAATGTAAAGTGCAAACATTGACCAGCTGGCTGCTTACTTTGTCCAGCAGCTGATAACATCTGGACGTGTCCTCTAGGCGTTCACGTGTGTCTTCCAGACGCTCGCTAAAACCTTTGAGATGAGTTTTCAGTGACTGACTGAGGTCTTGCATTCCAGATGCTTCCTGTGAACTCCCTTGGCCGAGTGTAAATGCTTCTTCGAGCAAGTCATGCCCCTTTTCAATGTTGCGCTTTAAATAAATGACAAACGTAGTTTCAACATTTATTCCCTTTACTAAAGTAAAGGGAAATAAAATGTTGGTTTAGAATTAAAAATACACGTTATCAGTGTTCTGAGACTTCATTGGTTCATTTTTGGTTACACAAAGGATTACTAATTACGTAATTCGTGAATTATTCTAAACGTTGGCAGATTTGTGGGAGATTAGAGGACATAACGAACGACCTTGGCCACCAAATTAGTATGGGCAGTATGCAACACGCGAGCCCTGACGAAAGTAATTCCAAGCCTCGGTAAAATGAGAAAGCGACATAAAAACAGTGTGAAGCCAAGCATCTTGTTTTCCTCATTTATTTCCCCATGTAAACAAAATATTCCCAACATCAAATTACCAGTGACAACTTAATATTTCGGGTATTGCGGTTTGTTTTGGTATTTTAAAGGCAATCACTCAATTGCAACAACCGGAAAACGCAATAAGTCACCGGAAAGGTTTTTAAACAAGAAACAGAAGCTGAGCACTTCCTGTAACCATGACAACTGGACGAGACACATGTGTCGAGTGTGCCAACTCCTCCTCTAGAAGCGGGGAAAGGGGCCAAATGACAAGCATATGGTGTAATCTAAAGATTGTCAGATTTTTCTCAACCCAGACGCACATGTCATTGGGTAATCTGATCTTGACCGAAAGTTGTTGGACCTCATTCAACTCCCCCCACTCCCATCCCCCGTTTTGCCAATGGAAGACTCTTGTTTTCACTTTGAAAATCATTCACGTAAGAAGTTTTTAAAACCAACAAAAGGTGTTAACGAAGATCCGAAGGTGTTTATGTTGTTGGCAACATAAAAAGGAAAAAGAAAAAAGTTGAATCCAACCACGCCCTTGATAATTACCGTAAGAAAAAGAAAAAGGAATAAAAAACAGAATTGAAAAATGGAAGTGAGCTCGACTGTGGCCTTGTGATGTATAGTAATTACTTATTAATGAATTTTTTCGTAGACGTGACCACACTGGTCGACGGTAATTAATTAAACACGTGCTAAGAAATAGGATGGTAAAAAAACCAATAAAAAAGTCATTTCCTGTTTTAAAACTGCTGAATGTGAAAAGTAGACGTGAGTACCGTAACAAAAGGAAAGGTTAATGAAGTTACTAAGACTCGCAAAAAATTGTTTACATACAAATTTGCATGACGTTTCATTGTAACTCCTTGCGTCCATGTGTGTTTAGGAGGTTGTTTGACGATGTGATCTATTCATTCATTCCTTTTTAGGTTCATTAAATAAGGTTTGTATTGAATTTGGAGGCGTGTGAATAGAATGTGCCCTGAGAAACGGAAAGAAGGGGCTGAGTTTGCGGTGTTGTTTCTTTTGTGTCCACTTCAAAGTGTGTGTGTGTGGATTATTTTGCAATTCAAATGTCTCAGTCAACCCAGCAAGGTCGCCAAGTAATCCATTAAACACACCAACGTCCGTATTAGGCACGAGCTGCAGACAAACGAGAAGAAAAAGTTCTGCGCTGAAAAAGAACCAATTTCAATGACACGAAGGTTGTCGAGTCACGCAACAGCTGACCAAGTCAAAGACACCATAGTTGGTAACAAACTTCTCACAATTTGAAGAAAGTGAAATAAAATGAGGGGTTTTATGAACTCACCGACACACAGCCGCGCAGTCGTTTACCTAGACTTCCCATGGGTATGGGGGGAAGGGATAAATCAGGTCCGTTGAAGATGCATTCATCGACAGATGGGGCCTTTTTAACACTCGTAAAAAAATCCTGCGTTGCCTGGCAACGGGACAGGAGACAAACGCAGCACGTGTTGGTCAGATCTCGAGTGGTTGGGAGAGTGTATGCAACGGCAACGCCTCGTCTTAACAGAAGAAGGGCGAGGAGGGACAGAACCAATCCCAGTACGCTTTTCAATTGAGTTGTCACGCCCGTGGCGCCTATTGGGACGACTTGCAAATTGAGGGAGCAGAAGAAGCAGCACTTGAGCCAAAATAGGCTTTGGATTTCATTTTATGTATATATTTTTTTTGCCGTGGTGAAAAAGTTAGAGGGGAAGTGTGAGACGTCGATTTCGTGGTTTATATAGTTGGATTTAGGTTTCAGCTATTGTTATGCGATCTGGTGTTGATCGTGGAGTAATGAAATTTGAAAAGGTTATTAACAGCAAATGGGTTGGAAATGAAGTCTGAGGTTTGTTGACAGAGCTGAGTTTTGGGTTGTTCTTTGCTATTCATCACAGTTTCGGGTTGACAACTCTTTGATACCGATTTTGAATGAGACTGATTAGTAAATTGTGTTTGCACCTGTGGCAATAGCACACCTGTGAGTTAAAAGAACCCGAATGTGGCACCCCGTGACTTTGGTCATTTGAACTTGGACACACATTTTCAAGTGCGCTTTGTTCCATAAAAGTGCGCGTGATTGAGCATAAATTAGGAAGGGTCATTCAAACTTTATAAAAGTTATTTTTAAAAGAAAACTTGGTTTGTGAATGAATTTTTACTGACCCACATCGTGCGACAAACAGACGAGTTGTTTGTGTTTTGTGTTTTGATGTCTCCAATGCGCGTTAATTAATGATTTATCATGCCGGCGTTATTACTCGAGGGAGTTGGAATGCTTGTCTGAATGTTGTTTGCCAATTCGTTACAGCAAAAAAGGGCTTTTCCGCTAAATGCAAAGCATGTTTAGGTCCATAACGTGTGATTGATGACTTTTTGCACAAGTCTCGTAATTAGCTTAACCTGCAGTAGCAGATAAAACTTGCATTTTTATTTCTTTTTTGATTTGTAACTGGTTTTAAAGCGTTAAGTCGATAAGAATATTCAGATTCAAGACAAGACTGAAATAGAAAAACTAGGCCATCAAGACGAAAATTGATAAATGAAACGTTTTAACAACAATTTAAATAATTTTCTCCACCCCAGATATCAAATGATGACTAATGATTGAACCTAACACTTGATAACCAAACGCGGAGAGAGAGAAGGGGGATTCAAGGACCAGCGAGGTAAGAAGCGTGCACTGCTTCAGGGGACGAGAAACTTATGGAACTTACGTGAGAATAAACCAAATAGAAAACACACGAGATGAGTGGAAGCCAAAGGGTTGAGCAGGTCAGGCCAATTGTACGGAGACAAAATCAAGGGCTCAGAGGTTTCAGGGTCATACAAATCACTGAATACTTTTTTTCTTCAACATTTCAATTTTTTTTTCATTTGATCCTGATATTTTAAATATATTTTAAATAAATATTCATCTGCACTAGTTTTGCCTTTTCCGCACATGGAAGATAATTTGTGGGTTGTTTGTTGAGATATAGGTGCGGGTGGGCGCGTTTGTGACAAGTGGGCGTAAAGGAGTATTTTAGTGGGTTGTTAGTTTTTCTATGTTTGGTTTTTGATAGCGGATTATCGCGGTTATTATTTATTTATATTATTTTATGTCCTTAATCAGACCTAGTGCATTTTTATTAGTATTGCTTCGGAGACATCTGTTGAGATCATCAACATTTCAGTGGTTTATAACCGCATTAACTTGTCTCTGGAATTAGGTATGGAGACTGATAGTAGGCGTTGATTTTTTTCCTGGGAAAAAGAAATGGAAAGAAAGGGGTCAGAGTAACCAAGTTGTGTGTTTTTGCATGAAACTTTTTTATTTTAATCCTCGTGTCACGTTCATTTTTCATTGCGAACAGCTGTGAATACTGAGCTAGGAGTGAGTGTAAGATAGTTCGCACTTGTTAAGTGCTAAATTAAAGCGAATTTTTATCTGCGAGGTGAATTCAGATTGCAAGAATTAAAAGTGTAACCTCCATAATTAAAACGGAATTAATCACACCTGCTTTCGGCGCCTCCGCACAGAACACCACACCCAAAACTGATTGGCAACCAAGGACTCACAAATCAATAAGTAGCAGAACCCCAGCAGTCCACGATCGATTTATTCGATATCGGAGCCAATAGTTGGCGTAATAATGGTGTGTGAGGAAAAAGGTTAATTAAATTAACCATAAATTTTCCACTTTTATTTTTAATTAAAGTGATAAAATTTTTCAATTAAATTTTTAAAGTAAGTAATCCAACTCCCGAGTCTCGTATTATAATTAAACGAATACTGTAGTGTCTTTTCAAATTAAAAAAAATGAAAAAGTAAATTAGATTAGACACGCCTAAAAGGTGAAGATATTAAAAAAAAAAAACAGTGTGGGAGGCAAAAACAAGCGATAAATTTAGTTATTATCGTTTGATTATACCTCTACACTAATTGGACGAACCCAGGTGCACAGGATGTGAATCCCAAATTTAGGAAACTTGATCAACATCTTTTCTTGCACTACAAACACGAGGAAATGGGTGTGGGTTTCTTTTAACAACGAGATAGACCAAAATATCCAACTGGCCTCTTTTCTTTATGATAAGATTGAAATCTGATCTCGATTTTACTCGAGATGAGATGCTCCCCCCCGCACTTCTCGTTTATCCACCCATCCGCCCCCACTTTCCTCTCTCAGTTTCACCTAAAACTTCCCTCCCGCCTCCCATTTTTCCCATTTCCTTAGGGTGGAACGGTTGTAAAGAATTGAATACACATTAAGCATAGAGATGAGACAGTCTGCAGCCAGTCCCTCTTTGCTAACCCTTCCCTTACACTTTTGGGTGGAGTGGCAGCTTGGAATCGGAATGACTCATTTATTAAAAATGCCCACGGATGACCATTTCTTGTTTTGGTGGGATAAGTAAAAAAAAAATAAGCTTTTGATGTGTACCGCTATTTTGAATTTTTTTGCTCTGCATAAAATATTCAAAACACAGACAGAACTGGAATAAATAAATAAATGGTATTTACCATGGCAACGAAGTAGAATTTCTCGAAATCCCTCTCTTGAACTCGCACTGCGGCCAAGTTGTCAGCAATATTCGTGAACCTGTCTAACGTTTCTTCACCCTTCTTGCACAACCAATTGAGCACCTGCAAAGAGGATGGAAATATCAATCATCTGTTTAACCCCATCAACCCTATAACACTCCACATTGGATTGGAATGCAGGTTACATGTGGCGCGGTTCTGTCATATATTTGAGTGTCCTCAAGAAGAAGAAAAAAGTTGAGTCAAAGACCTGTTACGGAATTTTTTCAGTGTCCCTTTCGATTTCATTCACATTTCGCACAAGTAGAGCACCAGAAACACGTGTAAAGTGTTTGTTATATTAAATTAAAGGGAAAGAATGGTAAGTATTGTTTTTTTTTATTGAGGGTAGACAAATATTATAGCTTACATAAATGATTTAAATTATACAACGGGTAAAAGGCGAGGCATCAATTTCCATTCATTCATAATGGAGTGGAATTTGTGTCTCGTTTTCCC
This sequence comes from Geophilus truncorum, assembly GCA_034695745.1. NCBI lineage: Eukaryota > Metazoa > Arthropoda > Chilopoda > Geophilomorpha > Geophilidae > Geophilus > Geophilus truncorum. The sequence goes on along the minus strand of JAQFZP010000127.1, from coordinate 45,755 downwards.
CTCCCTATACCTGACAGCAATGTGGCGCCACATATCTGCTTAAACCTGAACTCTCCTACCTACGCAAAATCCTTGAATTGTCCTACTCAAAACCCAACTTAGAAGAAAATAATCATGATTAATTTCCTCTTTTTTTCTTTGCATAAAAAAATACATAAATTTCTTTTTAAATGGTCAACATTTAAAAAATTTTTTTTTCGGGTTTGGGTTTTGAGACACCGGGTGGCATTAAATCATGGGGATTTTGCATTACTTTCAACCCACGAGTAGAATTATTGCCATGAAAATAACAAAAAGTAAAAAAAAATTTTTGAATGTCCAATATTTTTCACTCGAAGGCGCAATCTCGTGAGAAAATTTGTTTTTTCCTTTTTATTTTGTTTTGGTTCATGTTTCTACAGAGGATTATAGATGTAATCAGAACGGGCTTCTTGCCCGTAGTGAAACAAATCAAAATCCCTGATGGAATTTTTAGAACATTTCCCCTTCTTTTCCGTATTTTTTATATTTTTTATATTTTTTATATTCTGAGCACGCTGCTGCTAATGATTGAACCATTTGCTTATTCAGTAGTCTGGATGGAGTTTTCCTTCAGCTGTAATTGCTTCGCAAGGGGTAATTAACACGAGCAAGTGTTTCTCCCAGTCATTTGCTGACAGTGATTTTGAAAAATGTTTATTTCTTTTCCAGCTTATTATTTCTCTTAAGGGTAACTTTGAGGAGAGCCCCATTCCTAATTAGCTCTTTTAATGAAGAAATCCTCTTCATCCTCTAAAATAAATATTCTTTCAGCGCAAAAAGTTGTTTATGTAGTTTTAATCATATAAACACTTGTGTAAGCTTAACAAGTGATTGCGTAAGTGAAAACAAAAATCGTTTGTTTGCAGTTACGTGACTTGCAAATAAAATAACGGTTTTCTTTATGCACTAATTGGAGTTTGTTTTGGGTAAGCAAAAGTAGGAAAGGGTTAAAGAGATTCAGTAGTTCATTATTCGACAGTTAAAAGATTGGAGCAAATGGTGGGGAAGGGGAAAAGTTCAAGTTCCTGACTTGGCAGTTGATAATGATTAAGCATTGTCGTTAAGATGGAGGCTCATACTCCAAATATGGAGGTTTCAAGGTGAGCCTCATCATCAAAACACTGCTTCAGAGAGAAAACCATGAAAACTTTCTCAAGGAACCAGAAAAATGCGCTCGATAGTCGTAAGTACGTTGTAAAATTAGAAATTCACCCACTTGGGGTTTTTTTTCTTTATATACACACACCTGCCCGGTGTCTTCTTCAAAGACCCGCATTTGAAGAACCTGCTCGAATTTCATCAACCTTCTCTCTGAAAGACGCGACAACTTGACTACTGCTCGTTGGAGTTCATTGTACAACGTTTCGCCTCTCATCACCGAATCCCTGGAAAAATCAGAAAAAATATTATTTTTTAAAGTAAGGAAAAAAAATGTAATTATTATTATTATTATTATTTACATCAAGTCGAGGTTACGAGGAGCTTGTTTCAATCGTGATTGCAAATCCTTTAAAGTTTCTTTGCCTTCCACTTGAAGGCGTTTGAGTTGCGGGTCATCAAACGTGTTGACAACAAGTTGTTTGTGCTCGTCGATGATTTGCGACGTGAGGGTAGACGTGGGAGGTAAACGAGATCCTTTGAGTCCTTGCATGATACTCACAAGCCGTTTACCCGAGCTCCTGCACTCGTGAACGAACGGTTCGAATATCTGACAAGCATAAAAAATATAAATGTAAATAAAAAGAGGAAAAAAATGGGTTTAAGATTTTGCCATGAGGTCAGTTTGGTTGATTCTCAGGTTTCACTAGTTTCGAGCAATCAAATCAAAACGTGAGCTGTAAACACGACTCGCAGTCTCGGTAACGGAAAGCGATAAAAACTGGATTAGTTGGTTTTGCATTTTGCACTCAAAAGTGATAAAAATAGACATTTCCTTTATTTGCCTTTTGTTTTGTGTGTTTTAAAAGTTTAATGTTAGGTTATTAGATGCTCGATAATTAGATCATGGGAGACATTCTCGTCTTATCTAATAATGGGTTGGTTGTGATAATGGCAATACAATTGTCTTGTCCTCCCGAGATCCAACCCCTTTCTAATGGCAGCGAAGGGCTCCTGCAGGGCACTTATTGTGGCGGCTTAAAGAAAGAGAACTAGTCTCACCTTGCGAAATTCATGCCACTCCTCCAGATGGAAATGATAAGTGCCACCATAGTGTGGGAGCAAGTTCTCCTGGTTAATCAACTTGAATAGCCTGTCTTGATTTGTCACTAGTTCAAACTGCAAATTAAAAATCAAAAGTAAAATTAAATTCACAGAGTAAAAGTTAGATTATGATTAATTTGCCACCTACACCTATAATCAATCAGGAAAAAATTTTGTAGAATTGATTTTTTTTTTCATCAAATTGTGTAATTTTTTGATTTTGTCTATATAATTAAAATCAATTTTATTTATTTATTTATAATTTTTCCTACTAGATCACGGACTACAGCATTCTTCATATTTCTTAAATTCAATTTTTACCTGCATTGAACTTTGCGGGAAATACTGAGTTTCCTCTGTCCACTTGTGTACATTTCCTTCTCCAGCCCATAACACAAGGATTTGGATAATCCCAGGTGTATGTCCCTATAATGATACAATAAAAGCAACATAAAATTACCTTAATTTGATAATATTTTCTTGTTCTACCTGTTTGACCCTCATTTTCTTTCAACTTTAAACACAGGATTAATATTTTATGACTTGACACAACCAAAAAAAAAAAATATTCAACTTTACCTACTGAGATTTAATTATTAATTTTGCCCAGATAAATCACTTAAAATAGTCCTTATCTTTTTATATCTGTCCCATATAATATGAACCTAGTAATAACAATGCTAGTCCTCAGGCAGTTTGGCTCAGTGGATAAATTACAACTTAGATCCTAAGGACCAAGATCAAGAAGGTAAAAAATTAAAAAACCACTGCCCTGAATCTTTTGCTGCTAAGCAACAAAATGTATATGAGCAGTTGCAACATTAGCATTGTAATTTCAGTTCCTATTTTAGAATCCGTGTGCTTCATTAATTAAGAATCTTATTGAAATTCTCGAAGGTGCTTTGCTTCCGCCTCCTTGACCTCAATTAAAAATTGCAGTGCACAGTATTCAATTCTTTTACTGTAATTAATCAGATTGATGATATACTTGTACTGGTCACGCGGAGTTTGAGCCATTGTAAACACTTCCGTATTGCTGTTTAGTCGGAAAGCTTTTACAGTTAAACGGTTATTGGCTGCTATTAAGGTGGGGTCTGGTCTGGGGTTTAGTCTAGTTTTCACATCTTTGACTGATGCACCTTGTTATCTAAAGGAATTAAGGAAGCTCTTCAGTGTAATTATTATGTAGCTTGGCAGTTGGTTTTTTGATGTTTAACCTCTGAAGTTCTCAGAAACTAAAAGAACTTGTTGTTTTAACTATAGGGTTAAAGTGGTTATACTACATTTCATTGTAGTTTATGGTTACTTAATGGAGATTGTGACATTTTATCCGACTTATTTTGTAGCTTATATGTGAATGTGACCTATATCAACTTATGGAATAATTATGAAAACCATTTGTAGTTTACACCATAACCCATCTGAGTTGTTGTAATATTAGGGTATTACAAAACTCCAGGCTCAGTTGTGACCTTGAATGAAATTTACTGTTGTTATTAATATTCTAATGGTGTTTTTCAAATTAAAGTAATTAAGTTACATCATTACATAATTACTTTTTTGCAATATATTTTTTCAGAAAGGTTTTTTTCCAATCATGATAAAAGAAATCAGGAACGATTAAGGAAAATTCCTATTTGTCAGTTATAGAAATTGCTTCAATAATGAGAAAAATTCCAATAATGGCACCAGTATTAAAACTTTTGATAGATTCAATGATAAAAAATTTATAATGATTATAAGATAATTACCATATTAAAGGTATTTCTAATGAGAATTTCGATTGAATGTGTATTTGTTAGTGCTTTTTCTTTTCATGATTTCATTAGTTTGCATATCCAAGCCTAAATAATCAACACTATTCAATGGGCACCTTTTACGGTAAATTTACTATCCCTTCTACATGGTTGCAACGCGACATTCATTCATCCAAGATATAACCCACACCAGAACTCTTCAATCGGAATGAACTGCATCCTGCAAGTGCAGCGAATGTAAATATTGGCTCTTCGAAAGGCGAAGAAGATACTAAAGCCTCGAGGGAATTTTTTTGCATATAAAATGGTGCAACTTGTATTCCGAAACAAGCTGAGATAATGCAACAGTGAATTTATGTGCCACAAACCATAACGGAAACAAATAAAGGAAAAAATTTGATTGTTGTACCTCTATCATACAGAATATTTCATCCAGAAATGCCAGCATTTTTTGTTGGCTCGTTTTGCTGATATCAACCAGAATAAATAAGCCTTTGGCAGCAACTTCTTTTCTATAAATAGAAAATCAATAAAGATTTAAAGACCATTCATAAAAACAGTTTTAATGTTTTTACCTTAGTGTGGAATGAAAATAAAGAAACAGTTGGGCAAACTGTGCAGAAGTGAATTGTGGTAACAAGCTCAACAATTCACAGTCGACTGTCACAATTGCGCGACACGCATTATCTCTACAACCTACGACGAGAAAACCAGTTTAAAGTTGATAGAAATCACGACTTAACGTAACTGACATTTTCATTAGACAGTTACGACATTACCGATAAAATAATGACACTTCTTACCCGGCAAAAGTGCAACTTTGCTGAGCAAAATTGCAGGATCAAGCTCATTGATGCCACTCGGGGTGGTGATGCAGTTGTCATGGTAACCGTCGTCTTGGTCTTCGGAAACTCGTTTCTTCACCGTTGGCTTGAACTCACCTGCAAAGAACACAAAAGCAATGAGGCAAAACACAATCGAGAAGAAAAGAAATCGTTAAACCCAGTTCAAACCGCAGGTGTTGTTGTGCGTAAAGCAAAATAACCGTTTACTGAGAAAATGAAGACACGAAATTTTCCATCTCCCGCAGTTCGGTGACCGTGAACTGCCGATATAATTCAAACAACAAACGGAATTCAAGAATCTGTACCTTTCGAACCCAGCGTGATGCACCGTAATGAGTTTTAACGATTAGAAAGGGTTAAAATGTAACGAAATAACAATGAAGTTTCGTTTTTAGTCGCCGATCGTATCTTTGCGGAACAAAGAAATGATAGTATGAATTCAATAGGCGACGTAGCATCGCAAATGAGTTTACACTTCACCGAAACTACCTTATCTCTCCTCCTAGTCATTAACTTGTGCCCACTGACACCCTCTTTGCTCCGCACGTGTCATGCGACTCTGTAATCAGGGCCACCTAACATCAACTGCACTGAACTGACCTGGGTTGTGGGTTGTGGGTTCGAATTGTAACCTCTGTAAGGCCAAAGTTACTCACTTAAAAGTGGTGTTTCTCGACTGATTCTTTTGTTATCAATGACAACATGTTGCGGAGATGTGACAAGAGGGATTTAAGTGGTCAAGTTTTAACCTCAGTTTCCCGCTTTTTTTATTTTTGCTCTTTGAGTAGAGGAATCTTTAAGGAAGTCGTTGTGTTCTGTCACTTGATAATTGCATTTAAAGAGTAAAGTGTTTCCTGTTGAGCAAATCAAGCCCATTAAGAGTGGTGTCTGACTTGTCACAAGTTTTCAAACTTGAAGCAAAAAGGGAGGTTAAGTAAGAGAAATAAAAATTCTAATGAATTTCATTGATGATTTATGATGATTACAAAATGTAGGGGCCCTCGAGTTATTATCAATTTGAAGGATTAATGGCAACGCAACGGGAAATACTAGTTTCCACTGATTTTAAAACGGTTTTTTAAATAAAAACTTTTCATTTTTACGTTTAATTTAAGTTTAAAATTTTTTTATCCGTTACTAAAAATGATCAATTGACACCTGTGGCTGTTTAAGAAGGGAGGCTTAATTATAGACCAGAGTTTTTCTCGGAAAGGTGATAATTTAATGCAAGACATATGGGTGAAAAGTAATGGTCTGAGTGTACTCATCACTGCTTTAAACACATTAAAGAAGCGACCTTGGATAATTATACGGAATAACACTCATTTTAGCTCGTTGATATTTTTTTCTCTCTTAACTTATCTCTGAATTTCTTTTTATTTATCCAGGACGAGAAAAGAAAGGAATGCCGTTTCTATTTTTAAATTGTAATCAGCTACAACTTAGAAATGATAAATGACTCTCGAAATTGAAAGCAACATTCAAACAAATGCAAATTCTATCCGCGGCACGCGTTTAAAAATTTTCCGCCTAAACTGGGTGAATGAATTGATAATAACGACTGATAAAAAGATCTGAGGATATAAAAAAAACACATGAAAAGCAAATCCCTCTAGGTGTTGCGTGCACCGTTTTTATTATTAAAAAAAAATACTTGAAAAAGTGCCAGAAAAATGAGACCGAATTTAGCATCCTTTTATACTCGAGACTTCCTTCAAGGTCGAAGGCAACGGCCGCGCAACATCCTTGTATTGTGAGTCATAAGCAGTAGCTGAAGGAAGTTGACGACACCAGAGTTTTGATCCGATAACATCTGCAGCTCGAGACCCACAAATTTCAAACTGATGTTTATGCTTTCATTATACGTGACAACTTTTGTTTCAATTTTTTTTTGTCGGTGGGGAAAGTTTGAATACTGACCTTTGTGTTGATAAATGTCTTGTGTTTTTTTGTTCTCTTTGCTGAGTGAGTGGAAACAGCCGTCGCCTTTGTCTGTGGCGGATGCTGCCCCTGAATACTCCACTGAGAATGTCTTGCATTCATCCATAGGACTCGTTTGTACACTGCTGTCTCTTTTCTCCGCTTCACTCGATGAATCGAGTGTTCCCACACTTTTAGGAGTCTCTGTCGAGTGCCTGTGACAAACTTCACACCTCACATTACTCGAGTTCGAAGTTTCATCTTTTGAAGATGATGATGATGATACTGATGTTGATGATGGAGAAATGTCTGTTGTGGAATGATGCCTTTCAATGTCATCATCGTCTGTTTGGGCGGCATGGCTGCACGTCGTGGGTCTGAAAACAACGTCGCACCGAATCCTGTCTATGCCCTTCTCGAGACCGACTAGCATATTTTGCAGTTGGGCTGCCCACTGGTCGTCAGAGGCTGTGTCCAGTTGTAGAGAATGGAACCAATCCATGGTGAAGATATTGGAGAATTGGTGGGGTTCGATCACTTTCTCTTTAATTCCACTGCACCTAGTGCGGTACTTGAGAACCAGCTGAACACCAGCAGCTGCGTGGGTGGTACGGACGCACAAATAGAAATCGCCATGTTTCACAAGACTCGAGTCCGCCTCCCCTAAATGGACAAGAAGTCGGTTTTGGTAGCACAAAGGCCAGCCATGATGAGATGCAAATTTTGTGCCCACTGCTGCTTTCTGTAATTAAGAGAGAAAAAATAATTATGCGAGTCAATTTATTTTTTGAGATATAAATTCCCCAATAAAAAATAAAATTTTTTTAGGGTTAATTTTGTTTTGAGTTATCATGGGAAAGGAAAATCATGTTTGTATACTGTAAAAACAACAAATTTGTACTCAGATGGTTTGGAATTGACGGTTATGTATAGAAAGTAAACAGATATATTTCAGAACGAGTCACGATTTGCCTAGCGTGGATAAAGAAAAGTTTTAAGTTTAGCCTGAAAAAATTTTGTAAATCACGTTCTGCACGAGTGTTTTCCTAATTAAAATGCAGATGGCGTTTTGGAGTCGTGTTGAGAAAGACACGGGTAAATGAGATTCCGGACTAACAAGATGCAAAAAAAAAAGAATAAAAATTACCAAATGCCCTAGTGATTCCGTGAATATTTTAGAAGGTCACAAAAGGGTTGAGTTTGATTACTTTTACCTCCTCTTTATGCATCAAATCAAACCTGAAATAAATACACATGGGCGCACAAGGTCGTGGATTGTTTTCTCTCGAAATCATGCATTTCCTGCACTCCTGTTCTGCTTTACAACAGTTGTAAACGAATGCAGTTGTATGAATCACTCAGGAAATTAAAGTCATACCCATCCCACCTACGATTGTGAATGTGCACAAATGGCTGCCAAATTGGTACATTTTTTTTGTCGAAGGAAGACGCGAAGTAATGTGTAATTTCGGGCGTTATTAAGGGATTAAAAATGACGATGGAAGCAGAAGAAAGTCTTTGTTTCTTAAAACAGTCAATAACCCTACTTGACAATTATAATGAATTCTACATGCATCTTTTGGAACGAATTCGTGCAGACGTTGAAAGGAAAAAAAAGTAAAGGGAAACTGTTAAAGGAAGTTGCGATAAAAAATTGTAAATAAAATCCTTACATAAAGATGTAACGGGTTTATAAATAAATAAATTACCACTGCGTGATTAAATTGAATAAACTATCGAATTTCAATATTATAGATGAAGGGAAATAATATTTCTCATTTTGGGTGGAGGAAAACTAGTGAGAGCTGACATTTAGATTGTATCCCATGACTAATTTCGCGTGGTGAAAGGAAGTTTCTCTTTTTGTCATTCTTTTGGGTCACATGATACATTTTAACATGTGGAACCGAAAAGATCAATAACACATACAATGAATACAAAAAAATAATAAAGTAAAATAATAAAAAAAATCTCACCACAATCGTTCGTAAATTAGACAGAAAGCATAATAAAAAAAAAGTAATTTTTCCCTTCAGTCGATGTTAACGTGGGAAAATCACATTTGATTTGCAAACAGCGCCACTTTTTGTTATGTACACTTATCGTATCCCTAAAACAGAAGTCAGAAATAAACTTATAGACTCTTCCGTGACTTGGGGAATCTGCTGCCACTAAGAGCAGGGTCAGATCTCGCTCGAACACGATTGGTTGATTGGTGTGGTGGAAGATAATTGAAGGACTGGGAGGAGATTCACAACTCACAAGGAGTCCTTGATCCAAAACATAAAAAATAAATAAAAATAGCACTAGCAATCAATTTGAGCCGGATCAAGTCTTTGAGATATTAAAGTATTTTTTAATTGTGTTAAAGTATTATTTTAAAAGTAAATTAGATAATGACGCCGGATGGGGTTGGATGACGTGTATAATCTTCCACTCCCAGTATATTCCCCCCTGTGCTGAGCCTTAAAAAAATCCTTAGTCATAGTGAGATTAAGAATTGCATTTGCAGAGATATTTCATTGCATGTTCGTGTCATTTCATTGTGTAGGGTTAAAGGTTGGGTTGTAAAATCAAATGAAGGGAGGGGATATTAGTTGAATGGAGTAATGGGAGGTGAGAAGGGGAAAGTAAATCTACTTGGTGGTCCATCTCAGTGTGGGAAATGTATTTCTATATATAACTATTATTATTGTTTGACCCACATTTGAGGTTGTAATTTTGAAAAGTTACAAATCAGGTTTAAGGTTTGTTATTATTGATTTATCAGAATGTTGCTTAATGTGGACAGGTGTATTGTTTCACCTGCTGAAACATGATGTTTAAGGGACTGATGAGTGGTTTGAAGTATGTCTTTTTGGTAAGGAGGAACTGAATTCGATCATTCACACTTAGAGCAGGTTGAAATGCAGCTGCCATTGTCATCTCATAATGTGTCTGGGGTTTTTGGCCTTTTTATTATTATTTTTTTTAAATAAATAATTGAAAATTTTTATTCATTTATTTTATAGCTTGTTTAAATTTAAATTTGAAATGCGGTGAAGGAAAAGAATAAATAATTGAAGAAGCAATAAAAGAAACACCTGAAGTCGATGGCATCATGCTCAGTGCTATCAGAGCATGAAACTGGTTCACTCTTCCCTTGTCATATCTTTCAATTAATTTTTTAATGTCTGTTTAAACAGATGTTGTGCTTTGAGCTAGTTTAAAATAAATTCAAGGTGCAGTCAATTGGCATTGTATAAAACATTTTATAAAACATTTTGTAAAAAATTTTAGTAAAATTTCATGTTTCTAATACGGTATTGTATATTTAATTTTTAAAAATCTTCAATTTCTTATTGAATAAAATAAAATAGTAACCTTATTTTTTGCACTGTTACATTGTTATTTAATTCAGAGGAAATCGGAGTCAATAAATTAAGGTTAATATATTTTTTTGTGTGAAAATGATGTTATGGGTACAGGAAAAATAATTGTTAAATAGTTTTTCCTATTTGAAATTTGACTGTATAGTAAATCAAACCTAACGGAAGTTTCAGGAACTACTTTAATAAAAAAAATTAAAATTTCAATGTCAAGGTCCTTCCACTGTGATTACGGTTAGAAAATATTTCGTACCATTTAAGTTTCATCACTAAGCTGTGTCAAGATATGAAAAAAACTGTTCATTTGCTATATATCTCCACCCTTTTCCACTTTTCTATACTATGCAATTATTTTGCCCTTGATGTAAGATGGAGGCACCGAAAAAATCATAAATAATCTTAATTTAAAGACAAAATAAGCCATGTAGAACGGTCGTATATACAAAACGTAACATACAAAAAAAAAACAAGATTTTTGAACTAAAAGAAAAAAAGTGTATTAAAATATGATTTAAGAGTTTGATTTTGAACTCCTTTCCTCCTACATAAATCCACAGAAAGAATTATAGGAATGCATTCGGCAGTTTTTATGGTCTAAAAAGAAAAAAATACTAAAACTTTTTTCAATTTTGTTCTATCAGTATAAAACAAAGCCTCGAGATTGGATGCAGCATATTCGAGAATCCTTTGAAACCAAAACCAGTTTCTTGTGATGCTAATATCCGTCTCATGACTACAAATCACTCAGTAAGCGAATTATCCAGATTGCATGTTTGAAAACCATGTTAAATATTCTTGAACACTGACCTTGAAACCAAGAATTTAATGTTTACATTTTTTTCTTTCTTTTCTTTCGGGATTTATATTCAAAAACCAACAAAATAAAAAACATTAATTCCCTGACCCATGGTTGACACACACATGACCTTTATATCTTTTTTTCTTTCCTTTTTTAAAAATTACAAATAAAGAATTAATGGACTTAAAAAGTCATGACTTTTTTTCTTCCCTTCTCATAAGATATGAACTCTTTGATTCATTCCACTTAAATCACAATTCGAATCGCCCTTGAAGAATCAAAGCAAGTGATAAAAATGATTAAAAATCCAATATTTTAATTGGCAAGGCTCATGGGAGGACGTTAACTCAACATTGATCGACTATTCTAAACTCAATCCTGCATTTAGATCAAAATGTAAACACTTGAAGGACTCTTTAGTGACACTTACCCGGTTTATATCCAGGTCATTAAAAGTTTACGACGTGTATTTGACAGGACAAATACGTTCCGAGTTGGTGACCTATCGTCTAGGATGTTTGCTTAAACAGGACTTGGTTTAAAGGCTGACTGCAATTCGTTTGCATGCCGATGGGGATAAATCAGTAATTGACCCACCCACGCCTTAACTGTGTTCAGAAGGGCGACCAGTCGACGTGGACGTGGCTAGAGGGCTAAAAGTTTGGTCTATGTGCATAGTAGATGCATTTATCCAGAAGTGAGTGATGAATGTTGGGTACACAAATGTAAAATAAATCAAAGGCGTGGTTGTTTCGCAGTAAGGTGAAGCAGTTATTTTAATTTTTTCTTTCCATTTGTTAATGGAGTCTAAAATTTTTTTTAAAGATTACATCTCTAAATGTGGTTTGTGTTAATGGATAAATTTAGACCCAGTCTTGCTCCGGTTCTGGTTTTATCGAGGGAGTTTAATTATTTCATGGTCAAATGGAATTCAAGTTTGTTGAGTTGTTGCGTGGAGAAGTTGAAATGAAATTTTGTCTTTTTGATGTCTTTAATTTTCTAATTTTCTATTTTTTCTTTTTTCTTATATCAATTTGATGTTTCAATTACAAGTTAGATGAAGGCGCTGCTGGCTTCTTGTTTTTCTTTACACGTGTGACTCATGTGAAACAAAATACACAATGAGGAAGTTCAAATCTACACTTTTTTTTTTCCACAAAAAAAAAAATTTAGAAATAATAAACAAATAAAATAATATAAAGTTTAACCCCTATGGGTAAATGGCCTCATAGAGAAATACTTTTCTCAAAGACATGAATTACAGGTGATCACGTAATGAAAGCCATTTACAACTTCTTTTATATTAAAAAATTTTCTAGAAATGTGGGATTTTTTTCCCTTCTTTCTAATGGACGAAAACTTGAACGGAATTTTAAATGTAGATATTTTTATCTGAAGTGGACAATACCTCTGACCTTTTTTAAACAGAGTGCAAAAGTCTCTTTCCCACATCACTGATAAAACGAGTGTGAACAACCAAATTCATGCCAGATAGGAACGCCTGATTCAGCTCGAGCAAACAGCTTTTAAATCATTTCATTGCCACTAAAAACCGCTCGAGTCGTCCATCAAATGTGAATAACAAGTCGGGAAATGAAAAAAAAATCACTCGCACTAATTACCCCTCCACCCACACGTAATGTTGGCAATATAAATCACTATAGGGGTTACGATCCCAGCTTTAAAACACACAACTACACTTTTCAAAGACATAAAATTTGTTTTAAGGTGATTAACAAGGCCAGAAGTGTTCATTGCCAGTTTGGCACATTCAACATTACATAGTTTAACCCTTTAACTACTCTTATGTATAAGTAAACACCATATTGGGAAAGGTGTCAATGAGTTTTTTTTACTGTTATTTTTCCGTTACAAAAAAAAAATTGTAATTAAATACTTGGAAATGGGAGCATACTCTTGTTTCTTCCTGGCCTTAATCTGAGTTGGATGTGACGGAATTTAGTTACACGTGTTTACAAACAAACGAGCTTTAAAAGAGTTAAGTTAACTTTTTCCACAGTTGGGTCGTTAATAAGAAATGCCATTGGCACTTACTCACCTCTCGATGTGGCTCGTTCAAGGTCTTTTTGGGGATAATGAGGCAATATGAATTTTGTATCCTATAGTATATCCCAGCTGTCTTTGGCCGTTAGAAGTTGGCAAAGGGGGCTTTGAGCAGCTGCTGGCCTGCTCTATAGAGTTTTGATGCGTGGGATTGATGCGTTCCTCGCATTCAGCACTGAGTGTGGCTGCTGGCACAACAACACACCTGGTCGAGTTCAAGTTACTACCTGGTAGACGGGAGGGGAAGATCGCAGGAAAGACGAGGAGGAGGTTGAAGCAGCCGTTTTGCTTGGAGAGGCCGCTCTCGTGAGTCATCGCACGGACCCCAGTCATTTGCACAGGCCACACGCCTCTCTAGTTTCAAAGAATCTCCACAGGGAGGCGGCACTTTCTCCCAAGAGGTCATTCTGAGCTTTTTCAATGTGAGGGTGGAGAGGAGAAACCATTCATTTACAAGGGCCGAGTTTTATTTATTAAAAAGAAACACCGCGAGTACCGGTATTAAAATTATTTTTTTTTACCTCTCTTTATAGAAAAAGAATCAGGTTTAATGTTTTACGCCTTTTTTTTTTAAATATAGTTAATGTTTTGCCATTAGATTTCTGAACTTGTTTTTTCAGTGGCTGCAATTGAAATTTAGGACTTGAAAATGTATTTAGATTACACGGAAATGAGGTGAGAACAAGACCTATGCTCCTCATCAGCAACTCAGAAGGGGCATTGTAATTTGTTATTGGACTTCACAAGACGCTTTCACTTGATTTGATTTTCAATGCGCACAATTACCGTTAGAAGAAGTGTTTTTTCACTAAATTGAGGTTTTGCGGTCCTTTTATGGTAAATTCGAAAATTTACGCAAATGACATACAACAGAAACTAATTTAGAAGATTCTGTCATCAATCAACTTCAAAAATACAATAAATCTTGTTTTTTTGTGTCAAATTATAATATTGTTTCAATGCAACGATGATTTAAAAACAAATACGAGCCCATAATTAATAACTAATTACGTCATTTTGAAAGCTTTAATATATAAATTACAGCTATAAAAATTTAATAGCAAATTAAATCAAATTTCCTAGGAATTTTTTCAAAAAAATACTTCTTGTTATTTAAACAGATGACGTGTTCAAATTCACACGCGAAAAGACCTTGTTCACAGTTGGTGGATAATACAATTCCAATGCCAAAGAGGGATATTTATATTCAACACAAACAAAACCTAAGGTCCAATCAGCAAAGCTTAAAGAGAACACACACTGTGCACAAAGTGAGTTCATTAGATTTTATTCCGCATCATGTTTCACGCGTGCAATTTTCACCTTATGTGATGAATTTCACTCATCAATTATGCAACAGGTGTCAAAATCGGAACTGATGGACACTTGTGAAATAGGCGTCAAGACCCTGTCGATAAATCAAGCCAAACTAACGCCCTATTCTCTTTTTTCCCTTTGCGGTAATCGACTAGTTCATCTCTGGATAATTGAACAACTTTCCCTCCAACCTTGAAAATACTTTCTAACTGTTGAAATACCCACGTTAAATTTTGATGACTTAAAAGAGAGAAAAAACAATCTCGAAAATGAGAAGCTAAAAAATTTTTATGAAACTTAGTTGAGTTATAAATTGCCTCGTAAAACTTTTTCAGAGCTGAAAGCACCAAAATTACTTGAGAATTATTGGAGGGGTAATCTAAATTGGCCGAAAAAGCTTAGTTTTTTAACGTTAGAGGGAGTTTTTTTTTAACTTTTTTTTTTCTTCAAACCTTTGAACTTGTAACACTAGTTCCACTAGTTCTGGCTTGGCAGTATAAATTGTCTGTTTATTTTCCCTCATTTTGGCACATAAATGTCAAGATTACAGATATACATTTATAATACATACAAAACCTACTACATGTTATAGCTTTAAGAAAAAAAAATGTAAAAAAAAAATTAGAAAGTATGAAGTTGCTCGACCCGTTCACCCTTTGACCCAATCCAGCTGTGAATAAAATGAAGGGTTTTACACAAAATCTGAAATATCTCTTTAAGATTTGTCAAAAGTAAAGTGAGACTGTGGGAAAAACACGATAATTCAACCGCAAAAATGTGCCCACTGACAACCAGGAAATAAATCCCAGAAGGGTTAAGAAAAAAACAAATTCTTATACACAAAGACGCGCCATTTTTCAATCAACGGAAATGAGTAAATGTTATACAAGATGACCTTTAACAATTCTAATTTTAAGTTTCCCAAATGACCCCAGATGACTTATGCGCAAGAGTAAGTTATAGTGTACTGTTTACCTAATTCTAGGCACTTACCCTTTCTTCACTTTTAAATGCAGACAGCAGTGATGTGGCGGGAAGGAGAAACTCGTGTTGAAACTTCTTGACGTTACCGTGGTAATTGCAAACCAAGATGTCTCTTGCTTGACGGACCAATTCCACGCTAAACTGATCGATGGGAGTGTACAAATCACGCAAGGAATTTACCACCAACTGATCAACATCGCTGGTTTTCTGTTAAAAAATAAAAAAAATAAATTTAATTAACAGCACATAAATGTCGCAAAGTGTCACTTTGATTGATCGAACACTGTTTCCACTTTCAATTACACAGAAATGGATTTTATCAGCAATTTTAGGCCATGTGTGGACATAAAACCACAACCGATTCTAAGTGTGATGAGAAAGATAGAGAAAAAAATGTTTTTTTTGGTCTGTGTTGGGTCCAAAGTGGGAAGAATTTGGTCATTTTTATTTATTGTAGCAATTTGTTGAGATCATGTGTAGGAAGCCGATAAGAGTTTGGGGTTTATAGCGATGGTCGGAGAGAATGTTAGGGAATTCTGGTGTTGTTATTTTGTTCATCTGAGCAAGTTGACCCCCCTAAAGTTAAGGTCACAGGCTAGTTTGACGACCACAACACAAGATAAGGTCAGGGCAGGCCCTTCTCACCTGCTGGGATGTGGCAAAGAGGGCGCAGTTGACTGTATGGTCGTCATGCAATTGTTCTTTCTCTCAATCAGTCGAACAGGTAGGGGGTTGCAGTTAATGGATGGATCTGTGACAAATGTTCTTGGACCACCAGGAGGTACCAAAGGTCTCATTATACAGACTTGATCAGTTTATTTGCTTGGAGAAAGTGAGAGACGGTGTGACAATTGGTAGTTTTGAGGTTAAAAATGTGACTTGTGAGTCAAAGATTTGGTATGTAAAAAATTGTAATTTAGTTACTTGAATATAAAGGCTAATAATCGTGAGATCATGTTTGGACTAGTCATGTTGGTCAACTGTGAATTGCTTGCACAAGTCATTGTACTGATATGGTGTGTCTAATTCATGTTTATGATGTTTGGACAAGTGATTTGTGTTCTGCCTGCTGATGTGATGTTTGGTGATTGTGAAAGTGAATTGTTACTTCACTATGAGTTATGGTTGAAATATGGAAATTGCAATTGTTGGTAATCAGCTATTAAGAATTACTGATAAAACATTACTAATGTTGTAGCAATTAAAGTTGTAATAGGTACCGGTAGTTTTATTTTTATGAAAACTACAATTGAGCACCAAAATCAACCAAATTTGGGTTGTGCTTCACCTGATAACAAACTTTCATTTTCTTTACAAGTTGTAGTAAATTAGGTGCTTAATTTCACTTGTATTGATGCTGCATTTATTCCGTTAAAATAGGTTGATAATTATATAGATAACATATGTAACCTAATATAAAGATAAAACTTGCAAAAGGGACAGTTAAGTAGATAACGATCTGTCATGCACATCGTCTCCACCCACGTATTATGTCACCATTCGCAGAACAAACTCAAAATTAAATGCAGAATATTTTTTCTCTTAAGGAATTTAGGACAAATAACCTCCACCCTTAACAGAAGTTTCCCTTTAGCAGAAAACTGCCTTTTACAAATTTTCTATTTCATCATCCTTCATTCCGCATTCACAGCACGCAACTAGATGAAAAATTTAATAAAATCTCAATTTTCACTCAAAAAATAAGAAAAATATTTTATTTTTATAATTCGGGAAATTACTCCAATGTACGAAAGTTAGCATTACAAATAGTCAGTTAAATTTGGGTGTAGCTTAATTGCATCCGCCTATTCTTATCTTTCTCGTACCAGTACCGTATTCTTTAAAGAATACTATAAAAAAATGTAAAAAAAACAATTATGCAACTTATAACTGTTCTTAGAACTTAAATGTTCTTACCACTAGAAGGGCCCTTCATAAATCGGACACTCCTAACTTCTTTCCTTGGGTCTGCTGGTTTCTCTGTTTTCAGCTTTTTATTATATAATTTGACAACTTTAATGATGAGTGTCTTTTCATCTGCTCTATAGTAATTGCTATGGAAAAGGAACTGCGACCTATATTTAGGATTTTGTGAACTATCAGGTTGCTCCTCAACACCATCTCGTCGGCTAGCTTTGCATATCTTGTGGCTTTTTCGTCCCCATTTTTTTTTACTTTTTACTCAAATTTCTATGACATGAGTTTTGCAGTTGCTATCACTTGGAAAAGTAAAAGGAAAAAATTCAAACATTTCTTTCAAAATGGGTTCTATAAAGCCCCCACCATCATGTTCAGGATTAATGGCCCTGATGACAAGCCAACTTTTACCTTAAGTTAGTTTTACCTCAGGTATATAGGGGAGAGAAATAAAAAATTGACATGTCGTATTACATTAGCAGTGCTTTTCTTGGCGACTGCAAGAAAATTGCATCTTTAGTCCAAGGTTGGCTAATGTAATTTAGTGTGACAACAGCGCCGCTCTTCCACTTAGCAAACGCGATGTAGTTGAGAAAAAATGGTGCTGATGTGCTAAAAGGCTTGCAAATGGTGGAGTTGATGAGCTATTTTAGGGTTGATAGTTTCTTGCATAGTAAAGAAGTGCAAGAAAATGATCAGAACCAATTTTGAGTTGCCAAGTTATTATCAGATTCATTTTCCACTATAGTTGCCAAGTGTCAATGACTTCATGGATAAATTTACCCTGACTTAATAACCACATGGGACCATCTGTTGCATTTAATTGGATCCATTGACAAAGATCTGTATTAAACATCCATGTTTGTTTACATTCGTTTCCAGCTTTAGTAACTAACTGAAAAGCGGAAATCATTAGTAGACCTTCTAATAACCCCTTAGAAAGAAACCTAAGTTTACATCAACAGAAGTCTGTGTTGCTCAATGATTATTTACGTTTGACGTCACTGCAGTTGTTTTGCAAGTTCTTATGTAGATTAGGTTTCTTCAATGTGTGGGGTAAATGAAATGTCAAAGGAAAAGGTCGCATGTTATTTTCTTCTTTTACAGGAGGGTTGGCAACGAGGAAAGAGAAGGAGGGTCAGGTTGTCTGAATAAAAAAAAGGGGAAGGTTGTTGATGAATGGATTTTCTCGCAGGGTTGATTTAATCCTGTTTTATTTCATCTCTCTCAATTTAACTCTTTGATGTGGCCGTGAAATGAGGCAATAAAATTTCCAGAGTTAAAGATTAGATATGTTTAGTGGTTTTTTTAAATAATTTTTAAATTTTTTTTTAACTTTTACCCAATTTGCTCTTGATTGAAATTATAAAAAATATGGCAGAGCAACCTTGTGAGAATGAATAAAAACGAATGTAAGAAAAGAAAGGATTAAAAAACTGTAATTATCTTTTCTCGTGCTATTTCGCACTTTGTTTGCAGTGATCTGAGTCATTCAAGTGCTGTGATTTCAAAAATTTCAAGTGTAAAATCAGACAAAAGAACTTTTTTACCTTCATTTCTCTTCATTTGAAGTTATGCTTAAGAATAAAGCACTTTGATGTTGTTGAATGTTAAAGGTTTGATAAGGAAATTGATAATTACACAAAAGGAAAGAAGGAATAATTGAAATAGGAAAAAAACGACGAGAATTAGGCCAAGGTTCGTGCATACTAGAAACAGCCACAATGGATTCATGCAGATTTCCTCGAGTGAATTATTAATGATAAAAGAGTGAAATAAATATGTCTGATGATGTTTATAAACAAAAATCTGAGGTGTATAGTGTGTGTGTGGGTGTGTGGGCGGAAGGATGGAGTATTTCATCATCTCACGTTTCCTTCTTTGTCCTACTAAGATTTATGAAATGTAATAAATCCTCCGACCTTTGTAACTGCACACTCAAGTTCAATGACCACAACATGTTGTGGAGAAAGTGATCATATTTTAATGTAATAATAAAATAAAGAAAGAAAATAAAGAAAAAATATGATTCCAATTCATAAAATCCACTAACCTAATATTCAGTGTGCATAACAAAAGGAGTTTAATAATTTAGTAGCATGAGAAAAGAACAGAATGAAATTAATCCCAGTCAGTCACACTGCCCTTTCCCTCCCTCCTATCAGTTACTTTCCCTCTTTTTTCTCTCTCTCAGGAAATGGGTTTTGGCAGGTTGAGAATGACTTCTGGGATTTATTTCATGCTTTCACAGTCTTTATTTTGTTTTTCATAAGTGGTGTGGTGGGTTTTAGAATGGTGGTATATATACTCTGTATTATTTTTGAAATTAAAGTCCACCTGTTTTTATCATCAACCTGTTGAAGCATGTTTTGATCAAGCATCATGGAACATTGGTTGATTACAAGTGAGCAGTTGGCCATTTCAGATAATTTCCTATTGTGACTCGGGACAAAAGACAAGGTTCGGGGTCTTTTCAAATGTAAATCAACTTATTTTCCCCCTCTAAACCACAGGGGAGCCCGCGAGCAACACGTGCACGCCATGTGCACGCGTCAGATCCATCCATTGTGGATGCTCCCTCCGCAAACATAAGGCCACATGCTCCTAAACTGATATGGCAAAGATACACACACCTCGTAAATTCAGGATCACTCTCCATCTTTTACTCAGCAGGAGATGTTGAAATAGTGGGGGGTTTTATTAAAAGTGTCTTCCTTTTTAGTAGAAACACTTTTGTTTTCTGACAAAAACCTGTCATCTAGTGAGGGTATTAAAGAGATTTATGTCTCATGTGTCTGTTGTGTGTTTGATAAAATTATTAAAATCTCGTCTTTTATTTAAAGCCAAAAGACAAATATAATGTTTTACATTTATGAAAATAAAATTTTTTAAATTATTCTTAAATCACTACAAAAAGACTCATGTTGCAACTTTTTTCCCATCAAAATCAAGCTCAAAACTCGTGTTTCTCAACAGCAACTCATAAAGGAGGACTTAACTCTTTGCTTTGAATCCTTTTGAAAGGTTCAAAAGCTCGTTCCCTCCCATTTAAAAGGCAAATGAGGGAGTATTATGCAAAGAAGCTGTAATTAGTTGCAAGAATCACAGTGATTAGTGGGCATTCTTCGCTTCTATCTCATTTGATCTTTATAAAAATGTGGGCTGTCTCCTTTCTTCAATTTCATGTGGTCAGCTTCTATCCAAGAGGTCATCACTACAAGAAGTTGTCATTAGGAGTAAAAACAAGTGTTGACACATGAAATGAGATGCAACTCCACCCAAGATTGAAATGTTTTTTCTAAAGGCCGTTCACATTTTCAACCATAGGATGTTTTTATGAATGGAACAGGAAGGAACCTTGAGTAGAGGGCCTCGTAAAAGAATTAAGAGACACACCTACAATCATCAATTTCTTCCTGTATAAATTAAATTGATAAATTCAGAGCTTTTTGCGTTCTGGTGAACCCTTCGGTCGGCTCAACTAGGCCCAATTGACCAAAGGCTACGAGGTTCAAATGAAACGCAGTAAGGGGTACCTTTGGTGTGGTGATAATTTAAACAGCTTGAAACGCGCTGGATGTGAGATTGCAATTAATCTGATGGGAAATATGCATCAAAAAGAGGAGTGGTAGGGAGGCGAGCACGTACAAGGGCAAAATTTTAAGTACCCGGGTCATTGGCGTGTTTTTTACGGTGTGGGTGGAGATCAAGTAAACAACCTTGATGATTTCCGTGACTCCAATTGGGAGGGGCTCGATGATGCTTTTGTGTATTATTCGCTTTTTCAATCTTTCATTATTTCATTCGGGTTTTGATTTGACTGAATCAATTTTTAATCCGCTTTAGGCAGGGGAGTCTTAATGCCGTGTTGCGAGTCGGAATTTGATTTTAATAAATTAAATAAAGTGCATTTAATTTCTTTGCTTTAATAATTCACTGTATCCTTTTAGGGGAAAGTTTTAAGATTTCTCTATGGTTCTTAATACGGGTATTAAAAATACATGTAGCATGAAAAGATTGCAGTTTTTCCTTAATCTTCAGGGAGTAAAAGCCTGAGAATGCAAATTAATTTCAGTTTTTACCAACAGATGGATGTCTAATGAAATATTTATTAGAGCACTATACTTCATTAGAGTAATTGCAAGCGTTTTCGAAAATAATGGGAAAAGAGCCCTGAATTTGTGAAATCTACCCACGAGTTGACTTCTCTGCAAGGTTCGTGGCATGTTTCAATGAAATTACTGATATTTGTATCTGTCAGGGTTGACTGGAAAACCCATACGTTCTAGATGAAAGGTAAAGATGCGGACACAGTTTATCCTTGTTCTTAAAAGGCTCAATGAACAAGTTTTGCATATTGAATTACATTATTGCAATTGTAAAATGGTCAAGAGCCATTTACCTTCTTTCAACATTTGTTTATACTGACATTTATTTAAGGACGAAGAAATAAATTTTTACACTTTTGGCACTTACGACTAAATAGAGGTCGCTAAAGTCTACAAAATAAGTAAAGAACAATGTTTACCTTGCTTAACGATCGTAAAGCTGAGAATGACGAAGGAGAAGTTGAGAATTTGTTGCTCTCGTTCATCCAAAACAAACTCAAAACATTAAGGTCCGTGTTGGGACTTGGCAGATGACCTGGCGGAAGTGTGGTGGGCGCTTGGCAGGGATTACAAGCAGCGGGGATTACGATATCTGACGGCTTCTCCAAATTGTTGTTACAAGATGAAGTCAAAGAGCATTTGTCTTTGTCAGGAGATGATGGAACGGGAATGCAAAGCGTGGGTTGTGTTTTTGCGAGGGAAAGACTAAGATTGACAGGTGTTTTTCTTTCCACTTCCCGTTTTTTCGAGCGGCGAGGACTCGGCGTTGGGGACCTATGAAGCTCAATTTGGATCGATTTCAATTTGACGGCATCACTATGCCGGTTGCAAGTAGGCGATAAATTCTTGGCGGAATCCCCTTTCTTCTTGCTATACCTCTTGCCTCCGCGATGAGTCTTTTTCACTTTCTCGTGGCATGGGGCCTGTTTGTTGTAGTGAACGACTTCCGGATTGCTGTAACGAATCTGGGGCTGCTGCAATTGGATTTTTTCTTCGCAATCCGCCTTGTAATTCGATTTCCTCTCCGGAGGTCGACTGTGTACTTCAGTGATGCTTTTGTTTGGTTTCGACTCTCCGCTTTTGTTTTTGCTGTCAATCGGACAGCGGTCAATGTCTTTACAACTAGTTTTAGAGTCTTCTTCACCCTTGCAATGATTCAGTGCTTTGCTATGAGTCGGCAGATGATTGGTCGATGAACTGACCGCTTCTTCCTCTCTTAATTTATCAAGTGATTCCTTCGACGACCTTTCCTCGGCGAGCGTCTGTAAAAAATAAAAACAATAAATAAATAAAATGGCGGATTGTCTCTGTGAAACATTTAGACAAGCGTGATTATTTATGCCGGGAAACATTGACCTGATTAATACCCTAAACACGATCATCAATATAAATCAGCCTTTTATTACTTTCCCTTTCCCCCAGCCCAGAAATTACTATCTCTTTTGCAAATGACTGTCACTGGGAGGGTGTCTTGAGTCAGGGTGGGGTGTCAACACCCCTATTTAAGCCGGGAAGTGGGTGCTCATCAAGTGGATTTCCTTTGATCATTACTAAACCTCAAATTGAATTTAGCCATTCTAGTCAACCCTCCCTTTGATTAGAAGAAAAAAGTTGCAGTTGCAAGAAAATGATGGAAAAATTGACCCATTACTGTTTTTTTTATTGCTAATTGCTAATAGCAGGCAATAAATTACAGTTTTAAAAGTAAATAAATTACAATTTGTAAAGAAAGGGAAGGTAGTATGTGTTTACGTAGCTGTTTGTATTGTGTAGCGTGCATGGGACAGTTGTGAGAGAGCGCCGGGTTTTGTTTGATGTTGGTGGGGGTTTTTGTCTTGTTCTGAAGGGCTCGCTTTTAAGACTCATTCTTTTGTTGGCCTTATGTTTGAACAGGTCAAGAGGAAGGTTAATAAGGAAGAAAATATGCCGGGACACGGATTTTTTGTACATCACCACTTGAAAACTTGGAAGATGTTTGGGGAAAAAAGACAGAAAAGTTAAATCGATTTTAAAATTATTCCTTTTTTTTTATCTTGTTTATCAAACATTATCTGATTTTTACATCAGTGATAAACTAGAATTTTTATCTAACTAGAACATAAGGTCTATTTTTTAACATTTCCATTATAAAACCAATTCGCAATGTGATTACTGAATATAAAAAAGTCTTACCAATCAAAACTCACAATGGCCCAATAAAAAAAATCCATAAAACGATATTGATGGAGTTATTTCCCTCCAACTCAGCTCGCCGTGTTCATGACCTAGACCTTAAACTTGTGATAGTATCAGTAAAGAATAAGAAAATAGACGCAGGGCTCTTGAAGAAGTCCCCAGCCCACGCAAGTTAAGCTGAACCACATATTTTATTAGGCCACTGGAACAGTTCTATTTTTGCACGGTAATTTTTTGTGCCAAAAATGATATATTAACGCACTAATTTAACCATTCTTGGTGAAAAAATGACGTAACTGACCACCTAAAGGTGCTACTTAGCACTTTGTATTTGTCAAAAATGAAAAGCAGCCGTGGGAAATTCGTATTCCAAGGTCAAACTAAAAGTGGGCCTTAAAAAATTACAATGATGATAAAAACCTCATCTTTTGTGAGTTTGAGGAGTCTTATCTCACAAATGAGGTTTTGGGTGAAGAGGGAAGTGCGAACTGGGTGCTCAATTTGCACGGCTTAATCTGGTTTATGTTGGGGCCGCTTCGTCTAAACGGAAGTTTTCGATAAGCAAGTAATGGAAAGTGTGTTATTAAAGTATACGACGGTTTCCTTTTTATTTTTTTTAAGAAAAATTTTATTATCACTTGAATTTATTGACAAGTGTAACGTGACGCAGCATACAATGAGATTATTGATTCGGTTTTACGAAAGGGTTTGTGCGAGATTTACTCTAATTCATGTAATTACGTTTTATTGCTGTACTTCCAAAAGTATTTTTAGCACTAACTCAATTGGGGGTTCTGCAAGACACGTGTAGTATTAAGACTATGTGTGTAGAAACAACACTAAACATGCAAGGCATTTAAAAATGAAGAGAAAATAACTCGTGGGGACTTGTGAAGAGGGAATTTTTGATATATAAGTTTGTAGGGTAAGTTGACAAAGAGGCCATTCAATGTTTAAACTGGAAGTTCTGGTCTCAATTTCCGGTATGATAAAAATTAAGCCAGGTGACATTCCACAAGTGCCTTTTTAAACATAGGGTACATGGCTCATAGAATAAATAGTTTAGGCCTAAATATTTTTTTTGTTTCATTAATTTTACGCTAAGTGAAGCCAGTTGTTAAATTAATTGAATTGCCATTAATAAGAGCAAGAAAAAATGAAAAAGACAAGCTTAATGTGATTGGTTTTTGTTTATGTTTATTTTGAAACATGAAACAGATAGTTTAAGAGATAAAATCCCAATCAATGAATGATTGCAACCTATTTCCGCAAAAAATTATTAAAAGAGGTCAATATCAACACTTAATTTTCTCTTGAGGCAGTTCAGATGTCCAGTTGGCTCGAGGCCAAGCCTTTAGACCCAATAACCTCCAGACTAGACACTAATAAAGTGACATAAGTTCAAACGATAAATAATATTTCACTCGCAACATCTCCCCTGTAATTTAGGAGACAAACGATCAACTAAGCGACAAACGAACGTCCATTCTCAGCTTCATACCCTTTATTGGACTCCATCATCTAAAAACCCACCGACCAAATCGATTCGCTTCGACCTTGAGTCCCGCGTCGCGTCTCTTCATTTCCGATACTTTAAAAGGAAAACCAACACCTTTGAATCCTCGCAAGCTTTTTGATGTCAAAACTCAACCGAAAACCAAGAGCAATTGCTTGTTCCACATCACCCCACTTTTTTAACCCCCTCGCCTGCCCCCCTGTGCCTCAACCGTTTTAAACCTCAACCCTCTACGGATAAAGGTTGGCCAATGGGCTGTCATTTATCACCCCAATACCCCCTCCTCTATTCCTGCTAGTCGGCAAAGCAAAGAAGAAAGAAGCAGCAAAGTGAATGAAAGTAGTACACAACTCATTCACAATTCTCCATAGGAATTCCCAGTTAAGAATCTTAAGATATGTGCTTTGAATAATACTCAGAAAAAAAATATACACACAGGATGAATTAAGCAGGAAGGATGTACGTGCAGCTTACCATGTTTGGGGCAACTTCAGTTGATGGCGCAGAGGGGAAGAGAAGATGTGCAGCTGTGCCGGAGTAAAGCTGTTTGCATCTTTCAAATGCAACCACAAAATATTTTTCTTTTCTCCCCTCTCATTTTCAGTGTTTTGTTCTAAATTGACGCGGATTTCTCACCTGAGCTGAAACGCAGCCTCCAAGCCGCTGTTCTTACCATCCGCAACGCTTGCCGCACACACAAGTCTCTCTCTCCCTCTGCCTAGAGATCCTCAGGTCAGAGCGGAATTGCGCACTCCCCCACCAAGGGGGTGGACTGCATGCAGCTACTGCTGGTGCCGCTTTGGCTTTGCTTTTCCCATACCATAACCCTTGTTTCTTTTAGTTTGCTGTACATGTGTCGGTGTGGGTTGAAAGCGAATGCAGCGGAGCAAAGAGAGAGCGTCAAAGCACGCAAAAGCAAGGTCGAGTTAAAGTAGAAGGACGCGCTCTTAATGATGATGATTAGCGTTAGACAATGGAGTGACATTTTGCATGTTGTGTTTTTAATCTCGTAGACTTCCGGTGGTTTGCGATGATTGATGTGTTTATGTGAAATGTGAGACGAAACTGTTTGGTTTTTTTGTGTGTGTGTTTTAATTCGATGTGATGTTCAATTATTGTTATTATTTTTATTAAATTTATTTTTGCTTTTGTTTTGCTCTTGCTGGAAGCTGGAGGAAGTTGAGAGGATGTTGTAGTCGTGTGAGAATCCTTTCATATGTAAATGAGCGACAAAGCTGACAAGTGGAGAGATGAAAGTTCCCTTTAACAACTCTACCACGATGTAATTAACATAATCATGGAATAAAGAGAGTACGAAAAAAATGCAATTTCCTTTAATTTTTTCTATAAATCATCTGCAATTCAATTTTTTCGTATTGAATTTATGCAAAAATTGCAATTAATTTCAAAAAAAATTTTATTAAAAAAATTAAAATAAAATTCCACCTCTTTCCATCATCAATATGGGTTCCTTTAAAGGACTTTTTTGCCTAAAGCCTTCCTGAATGCTTTCTTCTTGTACTCATGCACATTTAAATTTTTTGTGCAAATGATATTTTACCCCTCTATCTCTTGTTCTAACTCTTGACCTTTCTAACCCGCAGGTGCCATGGCAGCAGACAGGGTCAAGTTCTTAAAGACTCGAGCTTATTTTTTCATAGCCAAAGGATAAAAGATAGGAAGTGAGTGCAGAGTTACGTATCAAATATTTCTTGTAAAATATTTTTTTCGCATTCCAAACTCTTGATAAATGCTTGGAAACAAAGGTTAGGCCCTAATTTACATGCAAATTAAGTAGGGCGAACAAAGGTTAACGAAAATGCGGGTTGATCATGAATGCATTTTCAATGTCACTTGGTAATGCAAGTTCAGTTCAGAGTTCAGTAATGATAAAATGCACTCGCCACTCCTTTTGTTGCTGCGATAATAAATTTATGGGACAGTAAGGATTGGGAGCGCGGATAAGAGATGTAGAGAAATTGGTCTTACCACATTTGGAGTGAATCTCGTGATGAAATTGTGCGAGTGAATGACTTGTTTGTCTGTGTGAATGTAGTGAGTATGTGCACCACTTGTGCGTCTGGTCTGACCAAGGTTGTGAGTGACTACCAAAACATTTTGAGTGGATTGGTAAAGCGGGTTAATGTCTGGCCTACTTATTTTTCCTCTCTTCTCATATGAGAAAAGCGTGTAGACGAATCATAAAGCGATTTACTCTCCCCCTCGCACATTTCCCCTATTAAAAAGTTTCGAAATTGAAATAAAAAAAATTATCTGCTTTTCAATTCTTGAAGGTTTTTGGTGTTTTTAAATTTTTATAATTTTTAAAGTTGATAAATTACTGTACTGCAATCTGCAATAATTTATTCATATTATGCAAATTTTTAGTAAAAAACAATTTGTAAGTAACGAGTTAAGAATTTGCTGATGTTTTTTACGAATTTGCTTAAACGAAGTGTTCTAATGGGTTTTTAAGTGATTTAATGGCTTTTTGATAGACTTCGGATACAATTCCGGGTCACCTTGATACCGTATCTGGATTATTGGTAATAGAAGCCGAGGTTTTCAGCACAGCAGGTGAGGAGGTAATTTTCTCCTAAAGCAAAAATGTAATTGATGCACGTATTTTTTCATCAATTTCAAGTATTAAAAAACTGTTTAGTGGGTAGAAATTGTTAATTATTCTATATATGAAGTTAATTTCCAAGATTTTGTCTCGACAAACGGCTCAATATAAATTTATGGACAAATTATTCAAATAATTGTCGGGTAAAAAATATATAGGTTTAATTTACCGGATTTTAATTAGAAGCTTGATCATTATACCATTTATTCTCAACCGCAGACAAAAAAAATTAAAAATCACGATTCGGTAGCAATTAACTTTAAATAACTAAAGGTTAAACAATAAATTATCAAAATTGAAAAATTATTAGAAATTTTTTTTACCATAAAATAATTCTCAAGGTTTCCATGTTGTTGTATTACCATCACATTTAAAACAGTCATTGATGGAGAGTTTACACCATTTTTTCCCCAATGGCCTCAAATATCCCCACGTAATAACTAGACTAACAGCAGAGGGGAATTTTTTCGCTCTTTCTTTCAAAAAATAATGATTAATAGCAGCTAAGTAAACATGTTAATAACACCAATGATTTATTATTATTAGTGAGGCCAAATGTAAAATACAAGTAAAACATATGGGAAGACAATTGACCGGAATTTGATCAAACTGGCAAGTTAATAACTGACCCTATTAAACCGTTTAACTCAACTTTTGTATGCATCTCACTGGATGCACCTGACCTGCCACAGATCAATTGGGAATAACGTCTACATTAAATTATTCCTTCTGGCCAGTGTCAGAAAGCATCTTTGAAATACAAGTAACCCACATTATGAAAATCTCCCATTGTGCGCATTCTAACTGATGACTCGGACAATATAAGTGATGAAGTCTTGGGGTGAGTTAATGGTACCGCAGGTCATCTCCTGTTTGCATCACTCGAATTACATTTACTCACTTAATTCCTTCAATTCGCAGAAAGGAAATTACTGCCAGACCCAATTTAATTGGAAAATGATCAAATTGACATTAACAAATATTTGAACAATAATTCATGTCATTCAGTAGTGTTATCTTCTTTAAGATACCGAAACTAAAAAAAAAAAAAACCGACGACAAAATAATAAGGTATGGTCTCTAAATATAGTTTTATTCTTCTCTTGGACAGGTAAATTAATTGCCCTCGAAACCTGCATTTATTGGGCAAGAGAAAAGGGCCAATGCTCCAAGTTAATCTACTAAACTTATGTAACAAGGGATCTCCAACCCCAGTAATCATAATTTAGCTTCAAAGGACTATTATTAGGCAATTGTGCAGCTAAATGACTAATAACCCTTTTTTAAACTTCTTTTCTGTTTATTTTTTTCTTGTGGGTAACTGGACGAAGTAATACTGATTCCAATCTCGAAAAAGAATGTTGAAAAGTTGCTTCTGTGTGTAAATAGTGGGTCAAGTGTGTTTGAGGTCTGAAAGAGATAAACCGGGATGTGGGGATGTTGATGTGGGAAACGAATTTTCTTGGGGGTTTATTCAGACAAATGAAAACGAAAGAAATATTACACTACTAATGGAGTTTGACATGTGGGATGACTCCCCTCTGGGCCCTGATTTTAGGTCTTAGATAGAAAGGAATTATCCCCATAGCGTCACTTTCAGCAACTTTTGTTCTATTTATTGTGTCAACCACAAATGAAACAGATCGGTGACCCCGAGAGACCAATTGCTGCGTCCCCTCCCACCACCCCGGTTACCTACTCGCGTCCCATCATCGCGGTAAATACACAATCATCTTTTTTTTTTATTA
Source organism: Geophilus truncorum (assembly GCA_034695745.1). Lineage (NCBI taxonomy): Eukaryota > Metazoa > Arthropoda > Chilopoda > Geophilomorpha > Geophilidae > Geophilus > Geophilus truncorum. The sequence goes on along the minus strand of JAQFZP010000127.1, from coordinate 16,387 downwards.
TTTTTTATGCTTGGAAAAGTAGGAGAAGAGGAGGGGAAGAAAATTGTTGAATCGAGGTGGCAAGGGGGGAATGAACACTTGATCAAACACTGGGGGATAAGAAGAGGGAGGAATGGCCTGCGGAAGTACTGAGCCTGGTTTATATTCTCCATCTTTTAATCGTGTAAATCTGATTCTATTCTTCACTTCCTTTTTATATGTTGCTAATGTTTTTCATAGTAATGCTTTTATCTGCGGATGTAATTTACTTACAAGCCAGGATATACAATGGAAGGAAATGAATGTTTGGTTGTTTTGTTTGTTTCGAGCGAAATTTGGCCATCTGGGTTTAAAGATGAATTTTCTTTGTGCTACTTATTATGAAATGGAAAATACCACTTACTTTTTGGGTTATGTTATTAAATGTTAAAGACATGTTATCGATGTAAATATAATATTAAAATTTTTTTTTAAATATTTTTACTTTTTTTTTTGCATTTCCGGGATATTTTTTCATGAGTTTTGTGAAGCTTACAAATCGAAATTTGAAATTCAATATCAAAGGCAAAAATAAATATTAACTCTTACCATGAGTGAATCATGTGATGAATAAGAGAGGAAGGATCAATAAATAAAAAAATGCTTAAATCACAAAACACATGGCTGATCCCATACTATGATACAACGCGAAACAAAAGATGTTTTTAGGCCTTATGTCAACTATTCTTCATTGTAAATTCTTTTTAAAAAAATTGAATTGCATAAAACTATGCTATAGTCCTGATACTTGAGGTCAAGAATCTTACCTCCTATGGCTGTAATAATGCCTAAAAGGGGTCATAAGAATAAAATTAAACGTGGTCAAGGTGATTTATGATTACATTGAAAAAAAAATCATTATTATTTTCTAATTGCCATTTAAATAAAATAATGAATTTTTTTCTCACCTTAATTAAGATACAAATCAACGCCTACTATTCTTAGAATGTAATTGAGGAAAGTTGATTCTTTTAACTTTTTTAATGTAGTAATTTACAGTTACGAAACGACTTTATAGTATATACTTAAAGAGAAAGTCATAGAACTTTGCAAAAATAAAAATAAACCAAAAGCAGTAAACATTTCGTGACCGTATGCAATAATATACACAATCAAAACAAATTTCTTAAATAATATACATACACTTCTTCACTCACCCAAAGCTGATGACCGGGCCGAAAACTAGAATTGGTTATTACGAAAACAATCGTATCTTCCTCTATTTGTTTCGAAAAACATTTACACGAATGAAGCACATTGTGATACCAACAGCAACAACGCCATTTCCATTGTGCCATCCATTCCATGATTGAGTCAAGTGCACAGGTAGAAACCTGACAAGGATTTTTTTCCTTCTCAATCGCAATGCACACTCTTTGTCAAAGATATGTTGACCCCTAACTGACTGTATAAATTCCTTTTATTACTTTGACCTGTTGCATTCAACATTAAATGGTAAATTCAAATCACATTCCTCAATACTGAATCAGCCGCAGTGATTTTCAGTCAAAGACATATTGTTCACCTGCGATCGGGGATAAGATCTCCACCAAGAAGACGATGCATTTTAATCGAATATCGATTCAAGACGGGTTGAAGACGGATGTTATTAGAATTTGTGATTTTTTGGCAGAGTTTTGTTTGTTTTTACAGTTGGTAAAACTTCAAGTTATTGAATAAATCTTTTTAATATTCAATTTCCATGCGGTGACATTCACTTTCGTCCGCAATGATGGAACTGTCTCCTCGGGGCTTTATTAATAAAATAAAATTATAATTGTTAATACGAAGGCAATTTTTTTCATTCTTTACCTTATCTTTTGATTTATTTAATAAGTTATTAAGGCAGTTTTCCTGCTGGAGGTTTAGTATTGTCAAGGTCGACGAATTCCAAATGCGTTTAAAGGGAGTTATCAAATTGTTACGCAACTGTTTTCCTAATAAGGGATTTTTGAATTTGTAAATTGTTTGTACAAGGGTGGATTTATGGGTGTAATTCATGGCAAGTTTTGGAAATGACTTTTTTTTGTACTGTTGCACCACTTGAACTTCACTGCCTTTAGATGGACATTGACTTGTTGATTTAATTTTTTTCTAAAATTATCATAAAATACGTTAAAAAGTCAAGCAAAGTCAAATTAATTATCTTCAGTCTATTGGTTCTCATGACACCATCCTCAAAATATAAATAAAAAAAGGAAATGTGATTTTTGAATGGTAAAGTTATGCTCGTGCCCTTGTCTCGTCCATGATGAAAGAGTTTTTTCGCCTTTTGTACCCAAACCTACTGCAGACATTTTTTATGCTCTTGATCTTGATGAGATAGTGAATAAAGATCAAGCAAAACGTGAAAAGGAAAAAGGTGAGAGAGGGTTAAATTCCTCTTGCCCTTCCCCATCCACGACAGCGTTCGTTTACCCTGACCCCTGCACAGAGGATGGGCTCCAAGAGACTTGACGGAATTAGCATAAACGCCCACTCGAATGTTGTAGAAAGAGAATTTTCGACTCAACTCAAAGATAAATGAATGGAAAAACGAAATGTACAAGATTTAAACACTTGCACGCCTTTCCATCACCACTGCAAATCCATTTTCAGTGATAGTTTTACGACATACGTATTGTACACACAAGTTCAAGTGAAAATTACAACATCCTGTTGAATAAGGTGTGGGGTCGGAAGGAACTGAGGTGAATTTCCCTTTTTCTGTCTGCTTAATTAAAGTGAGGGAGAGAAGAGAAAAAGCTTTTGATACACACCCAAATGTTAATTCCCAGATCCTTTCATCTTTCAATTTATTTATTTATTTATCACTACCGGTACCACTAAAAAAACTCTTCAGACAAAAAATATAAACAAACGTAAAAAAATATTTTTATTCACTTTTTTTTTCTTTTTTAGAGAAAAAAATAATTTTAATGGGTTTTACGGTCCATTATTTTTAATGAACTCATGAGAGGTCATCAATCTGTGCTGTAGTACTATGTAATATTAACTTCGTCTCGTTTTTCAAGCATTAACGCCCTTTCCCTCTCATCTACCCCTGACCAGATGGCATGTGATTGCCTTCACCTAATTAAGAGACTCAGGTAAATTAATATGTGCAGTGTTCAATGTTTATAATGTGAAAATGGTGTTAGCTTAACCTGTATATTTTTGCGCTTTTTATATCTGTGTTTTAAGGTAAGAAAAATTCACATCACATCATAAAATATATGGCACACTCAAACAACACAGCATGACATCACCTTTTCGGTTCTAAAATCGTCGTGTATACATGAATAAAGCATCTATTTTTCATTTTTTATTTACCACCAACAGTTATTTATGTGTTTTTATTTATTTTTGTAGTTCATGTAATTCATGAATATACAAAAATTGAATTTTAATTATTTAAAGCCCATTACCAAGTTGTAAATTAAGAGCACATAAATATGAGAATCAGTTGTGTAAAAAGGGTTAAAAATATCAAAATTTTGACATTTATAACCGATCTTTACCAGTAATTATTTCGGGTAGAGGATTTACAGCTTTTGTTTATGAAAAAACCCAAGGGAACAAAATAATTATAAGTGAAATAAAATTGTTTCTAATTATGCCACTGAAATTTCTCATGGGTCACAAGGCAAATAAGCTAATTAAAAATCGAGGAATGGGTCAGAGAACTTGAGTGTGTATTTTGAAAACGCGACGCAAATTTATTACTAATTTGTGGAAGTGTATCAGTTGTTGGTGATAAATTAACGGCTCTTATGACCAAACAGAAAAAAAATGTTGGGAAGGCTAGTGCAGGGAGGGGGTAGGATCAAACAGCTCGAAAGTAGAACGCTTTTACTTTTTATTTCAATTTTGAATCCACCCACGTGTAACCTTGCGAGTCAATTTACTCGTATAACTCTGGCTGAAAATTACATCGAGATTTGCGTTTGTGTTTGTAAAACACAAGTTAGTGACAAGATAAAAAGGATTATAAATCAAAGGAAATATGATTATTACGGCGCTCTTGCTTGTAATCAAATGATTGCATCTCAAATGATTTGTTCTAATTCTGAAAACCTGACTACGGATATCTGTTTACAGCCACACATGACATCTAATATCGAGGCTTTGTCCTTGTTTTCATCTAATTCCGGTTAAAATTACTCCAAATTAATTTTTTTCTATTAATTCTCTCATTCTTGTTTACTATCTATTGTATTCTAATACGTGAAGATAACACTGACCCATTTTGATTTCTTATTAAGATCCAAATTTACCTAAAAGCCCTGACTAATTCTGATAATTGCGTTTGGATTTATTGGTTTGTGAAATGTCTAACCTCAATCAATAATTTTTTTAAACTTGCTAATGATATTTCAAACCTGCGCTCTGACCTAAAAATAGTTTTTAAACAACAATAATAAATCGTCTGCACATGATCAGTTTCACTTCCCTTTAATAAAAAGTACAAGGAAAAGTTTAAAAAAAAAATAAAAAATAAAAATCTTACCAGATCTGTCTTCTTGTCACCTGTCGAGTAGATAACAGATCGACGAACCTTGTTGTATTTCTTAAAAAATAACTTCCAGATCATGTAAGCCATTTTGTACCGAGTGGGAAAAGAATGTTGTAAATGATGACAGCAGAAAAAAGTTTGAAAAAAAATATCCTCAGAGTTTCATTTCGTTCACTTAGCATACAGTTGGAACAGTGCGTGCGGTTCTGATGACAAGTTGCAGTGGGTATGGTTCACTGTGCTTGTGTGGTATTCAAAACTGGTATGCAGCACGGTGAAGCCCAACTCTCATTCGCCTATTTTCGGGCTCTTAAAGGGTCTCTGAGTAGAAAAAAATATCCAAAAACATGTTTTTACTGTAAAATTCCACAGTTCAACACGCGATGTATCCACTTATGAGGCACTTTTCAGGGTTGTCTGAATTCACCTGTAAATTGAAAATAAAAGTGATGTTTTTAAATGCAACTTACCAGATAAAGAAAGGTGAAACAAGTGAGAAAAAAATGGGTAAATGACTCTTTTACACTCTGCCACACTTGACTGCTCTGTTGGAGGCAGGTAGGTAAAATATTTCACCTGGCAGCTGGAGGCTAGGCCAGTAAACGACACTGCACATCCCACACACACACACACATCTCCATATCACATGTAACGTATATTTGATTTTCCTAACGGCTGTGGCTACCGACTTGTAGTAGCCGTTAGGCAAACACAATTTGTTTCAGATTATCCATGCGAAACTAACTGCATGCTGATTAAGAAGGAAATGATTTGAGAATGACCATGACGTCCAACTCTTACTCATAATCCGCCCATACCTTATTCGACTCGAGATGATTGCTACTTGCTTACGACTATTATTAGATTAAAAAGAAGGGTTAAAGTCGACTCAGATGCCCAAAATGGATGAAAAACTTGGTCAACAACTACCAACCACCGACTCATCACGTGAACCTGGTCCTTGCAAGACTACTGTCACAATTTTACACGATTTTCAGAGAATAAAGGTCACAAGCTTAAAAGTATTTTTCGTGTCGTAAAAAAAGTAATGATACAGAAATATGGGTCAGAAAAGGACCCAGCAATCCAGTTAATATATTTCCCCCACGTTTTTATCTTTTTTTTTTAATAGTATAAGACTTTACTTTTTTATATAATGTATTTATGTAATGTGCGAATCGGAATGGTTCATTGTACCAGCATACAAAACATGCAACCACATGTTTTAACATATCTCATGATTAATTAAAGACGATGACATGTCAAAGCAAACTTGTTAACCGCCCTTTCCTTACCTTATTTTCTTGACAGATTTGTAACTAAGTACTTTTTCATCTCTTCTTATTAGCAGTAGCTCGAGAGAGATGTGTCCCGTAGATTAGAACGCCATGAATGTGCATGAATGATATCCATTACCTTGGCTTCATCCACACCCAACTCATTCGCATGATTGGCTTAGAGTATGGGTGGGAACAAGGGTTGAGTGTGTTCGGATCGGAGCGTGAATTTCGGTCCATGTTGACTCTCGTCATAAGGAAATGTGTGCAACGGAGTGCGAGGAGTCGAGGTTACGGGAGGAAACCGTCGTCTTGCATTTAAATTTAGTAGTGTCTGGAGGGTGCTTAGCTGGTCAAACGGATGACTTGTGGTGATGTGCTACAGCTCATCACTCTGAATTTTTCAATGCGAGTGCCAGCAAAAATAATTGCAATAAAAGAAACACACAACTTGAAGACGTGTTTATTTTCAGAAGACATAGATACAAAGCTACTAATAAATATTGTTATTTTTACATGGGTGAAAGGGATATTTATACTGAATTCCACACATTCCATTTTTTTTTTTTGAACCGATTGATACATAAAATTGAGTTTTTGGTTATTTGAAATTCAAAATTGAAGTTTGTATCATGTTTACGATCTAGGCGTGGTTGTCTTCGCATCACTAGACCTGCAATTTGATGCTCTTCAATATTACACTTATAATATTTCTCTGCTCTATAATTGAAAGGATTTTTTTTTGTAGCAAGACTTTGAGAGAACAAACAGATGAAACGTGATGATTGGCAAAATCCTTGAGGAAATTTGAGAGAATTTTGCTCTGAATTGGTGCGCAAAATAAATTTTATTTGAGCACTGATGAGTGAAAGGGTGGAACTGACACTGAAATGACAGGTAAAAATCCAATTTGTCAAAATTTAAGCGCTGATATCATTTTTATTTGACACATTTGCTTTAAAGTTCAAGGCAACCTGCATTTGTATTCGTTGTCGTCCAAGGTTTTCCCATCTTGCACTTGTGGTTAAAGAAATGTTTTTTTAATTCAAGATAAATTTGAAAATAATTGAAACTAAATTATTACTTGTAGTAATCGTGCACATTATATTAATTGAAATGTTTAATGCATTTTTTTATTCTCTTGCTCTAAATGTTTCAATCCTAATTACAAAGGATGTTTTTCCTCATAGCTGAGAAACTTTTCTGTGAATTGCCAGTAATAAAATCTTTTATTGCCCGCTCGGGTCACTAACAAGACAAATGACATTCAATTTAATTTCAAATCAGAATCTTGCAATAAGGACTTTGCACAGGTGTGAGTTGACCATTTCAACCTTAAGGCTGTTTATATTTCCCAGCAATAAAACCGAGATAAATATAGAAGAAAAAACAAATTAAAACCGATTCCAGACTGTTGAATCAAGGCGATTTTATATATTGATTTATATGGCGCCATCTAGTGAGGAAATCTCTAATCAATTTTTTCCGTCTTTTGCAGTATTCCTTTACTTCCATTCAAAATTACGTGCTCTCCTGTAAATATTGGTGTTTTAATAAATTATAGTGTCATCATGCTCACTTTTATACCTGATGTAAACAAACGAGTTGCATTATGGGCTCCTACAATACAAGGTAACCCATACTCTCTTGCAACAACAGCACCTATGAGTTACTTTTATGAGTTTTGATCATAATGCTTTATTTCATTACACTAACCGTGAGACACAATACCGCCTATTTCCGTCACGATGCCTGATAAAAGTGGGAAAAAGGGACTCCATCCAATATCCGTGCAATAAGTAATAAGTATGTCGTTAGGTTGAATGTTCTTGGCCTCTTCTAGATTAAGTACAACACGTGCTACCCCTTTAGCTGTACCGTTACACACGGGAGTCCCTATCAGAAAAAAACGTGAGGAAATTGGATGGGAAGTAGTTTGTTTGGTATTTAATACCTGAAATTTGTAAAACCGAGTGCTCGTTTACATCAGTTTGTTCAACTTGGATCTGAAAGAATTTTTTCTTCAAATTTTGATTGTTTCGATTGTTTTTATTATTTCAGTGGGGATTTTCTTAATGTATTTTGCAGCTCTTGACCTAGTGGTTTTGTTTCTTGTTCTTTAATTATACCTTCAGTTTGGACCTTTTTATTATCTTCTTTTTAAAGGTTTTGTGTTTTTATGTAATCACTTCCTAATGGAATTAATGATGAATTTTACGAGCGGAAAAAATGAGTTAAGCATCATCAGTAGTAAAATGAAATAAAAGGTAAAGGTACAAGGTGCCAATTAAACGTTAATTGCTCACTGTGCTGACAATTACTGTTTAAGTTGAGGGGCAATGAAACTAGGGATGTACTTTAAAGATAAAAATAATTACCGGTTTTGGCACTCCAACGATAATTTCAGGAAACTGTAGTTTGTCTAAAGTACTTTGTAATTTTTTCCTATGGAGTGCTCTGCAATGAAACACGAGGTGTCAGGGTAAATACTTTTTAATTGTGCTGTTTAAGAGTTTCCGCTAGTGTTACTTATGTTTAATTTAAGACTTTTTAGCTAAATGTAAGCTACTAACCTTTTGATTAATTTTGGCGACCGTGTTTTTATGAGTTTACCAATTTCTGGATGTGTGAGGAAAAAAACCAGTTGTGCATCTGGTAGAAAACCTTCAGATACCATTTGCGTGCTTAATTTGCGATATGCCATCCGTAGTTGATCGATTATGTGGATTAGAATAGACTGAAATTAGAAATATGGAATTAGAAATATGGAATTAGAAATTCAATTTTTCACATTTTAATGTGATTTTTTTTAATATTTCTGACTTTGCTTTGCTCCCTATATCCAACATTTGCTCTATAGCACGGAAGAATCCAAGCGAGAAGTTTTCTAAAATATAATTAACATTTCGGGTTAAATTCGTGACGTCACTGTTCAATTACGAAATAATCAAATAACAAACTTTGTAAGATATTTCTTAGGTGTTTGTAATTTATCTATCGTTTCCTTGATTGACGTGTTCTCTTTTCTTGACTTTGATTCGGTTATGTTAGTCTGTAAACTTTGAAGGATTTGTACCAAACCCATTGGATCCAGTCGCCACGTACGGGAGTAAAGATCGAGCTAATTAAATACGTAAACATTACATTAAAACTTGAAATGCTACAATTTGAGTACACACCTCTTTAACACATCGGTGGCCATGATTTTTTAAAAAGGCTTTGAATAATTTACCCACTTTTCCGTCGTGATTTCTCAGCCATTCAAGAGCTAACTATTAAAGAAAATTATCACATTTAAATAAATAATTCAAGCTGGGATTACATTTTCTCACATACATGAACATCCATTTTGTGAAAATCGTCTTTTTCGTCGTCAAATGATATTGCCGTAGCTAATTCGTGCATCGCAATTGGCACTTCAGAGCTTTTAACATCAGTGCAATTTGACAATAAAGTTGCCACATCTGTGTAAACACTCTCAGACCAATCTAAATTAATTTTAACATCCTTTATTTAAATAATAGTTAAAAAATATATATATAATTATTTTTGTCTTATTAAAACCTGAAGATCTTTCTGTGAGTATCATGACTGCAACAAGGTTCCAAAATGTCGACGCAGTTGTTATCGCACAGTGGCTCCGAACTCCATCAATTATCACCGGCATTAATCGAATGATGGATGAGTACATGGACAAGGAATTACCCTCATCCGGTGTGAATTTAAAATCACTGTACTTAGTGGTCAGTTTATCAAGAACAGATTTGCTTAACACCAAACCCTACAACATAAACACATTAAATCTTTCTCTATCATTAACTATTCATTCTTCACCTTGATCAGAGTGTAAACAAACTTGAATGAAGATGAAGATGAGCGATATCTCTCTCCAGAAATTTCGTATATTAAATCATTGTCGAGAGAATGACCGTAAACCGAGATTTCCAATACTCGGTATGAATCTGTTCGCTTCCCACCACAATCCTTCGACAATAACTATTAAAATTAAAACAAATTACAAAAAAAAAAAAAACTGTAAAAATAATTTTTTTTTTAAATAAAATGTGTTTTGGCTTTACATCAATGCAGTTGAGCATACAGTGGTTGTAAGCCACGACTTGAGTGTAAGTTGCGTGTGGATTATAAACAAATTTCTGAGAATGAGTCAATTTCAAGTTTTGCTGCGAAAAATAGAATTTTTGAAATATTTAAATGTTTTCCCTCCCATTAAATTAATTAGACCTGTATTGCGAGATCCAGCGACTTAATAATTATGCTCAGTGTAAGTGGCGTGGTAGCATTTGGGAAAACTTCTCTAGAACGTTCGCACTAAACGTGTAATTACGTCTTTGCATCTAAATGTTTTTAAATGCTTACCCTGTGTTTGCTTTGGTGCAATGCTCTTTGTCGGTTTTTATAGGCGTGTCGAACTCGTGCATGATTTCAAAGTCAGTTGGTTGATCGAAAGATGTTATTGATCTTGCCTTAATAGAAAAAAAAAATAATTTCTTGCATAAAGAGAGAATTTTAAAACATGTTACTTGAAGCATGTATATTTGTTCATTTAAAATGCACCATTCAATATCTCGTGCAGAACCGAATAATTCTTCAATTAAAATACTCATTCTTCCAAGTTCAAGACATTGTTCATCCGATAAACAGAATGCAGCTCGTTCTTCTGAACTCACGGTTACGTTCTCAGTGCCATTTTTATCTAAAATTTAGATTTTGATAATGTTAGATTCTGATAAATAAAAGGATTGAAATTTAATTGCACCTTCGCTTTGAATCGTTTGAACTGATTTTGTTCCCAGGACTTTCTCTTTAATACTCAGTTTGTTATCATAAGTTCTATTGAGGATAAAAGTATCTGGCTCTGCAGAAGCAGCCACAACAGTCTCTCCAAGCCCGTAATTGGCTGTAATGTGAATAATCCCGGGATTTCCACTGCTTGGATCATGCGTGAAAACAACTCCTGCAGCTTCGGCTTGAATCATTTCCTGAATGACAACTGCCATTCCCGGATTTAGCAATTGTCCATGTTGCCTATTTGAATGTACAGTTTATGCTATTTAAGATTATTCTACTTTTAAAGGGTTTAAATGTCACCTTTTGTATTCAGTTGCTATGTACGTGAACTGAGATGCCCAGCAGTTAACAACAGCTTCGCAAACCTAAAATTTAAAAATTGACATTACAAGAACATTCAAATACTCTCAAGACTATACTTTACATTCTCGAATCCAGATACGCCTAAATACGTATCATTTTGTCCAGCCGAAGACAACTCTTCACTATCTTCACCAATTGCTGAAGACCTGACAGCGAGTCTCATCGATTGGTAATGCACACCAAATGCACTTTCCATTTCTTTCTGTAAGCATTGCTTTATGCGAGCACTGAGAATTGTTTGCTTCACTGCATTGACCAATCTTGTATATAAAAACACTTGAAATTGACGTTATTTTTTTTAAAGGAATATTCATGCCTACTTTTGACACATTTCTTCTAAATTGCCTACTTCACGTTTCCATGCAACAGACTCGAGTTGTTCTATGAGATCTTTTAAGTGATTTTTCAGTTGCATTTTATAAGCAACGGTTGTTACGCAAATAGAAGTCGGTACGGAGAACTAAAAATAAAATAATTAATTCTAAAAATATTCATTTATTAAGGAATTTATGAACTCTACTTTCTCATTTATGCGATGAAGAAGTGCGAGAGATGAACCTTTACCACCAACAAAACCAGTGCAAGTTGCGAAATCTGAATGAGTATTGATTACCAAATAATCCTTGTCTTTCCTAACTGTTTACAAACACAAAAAAATAATTGATTTTCTTTAAAAAATAAATCCTACGCTAAATACACACATTGAGGTGCAAAAAGGGGCAACGAATCGTGTTCGACAATCTTATCTATCAGATTATCTCTGCAAAATTAAGTTTGGTATAATAAAATTAATTACTTTCTTCGTAATAAGTTACCTCTTGTTACTTAATTTAATGAAGCCAAACCCATTAACATTTTCAAGAGTGAAATTACAAACACAAATGTGAGTTTGGTAATGAAATCCCTCTCCTTTGTGCAAACAGTTACTTAAATTCAAAACGTCAGCTTTAATTAAATGGCAAACTCCCCCTGAAATCAACAAAATGATGATTAATTTATAATTTTCAGCAACAAACTATTCATAATCCATTAATACCTGCTTTGAAAGATAAAGCAGATAAACTTTTAATTGACAATTCATTAGTAAAGTGCAAATTGAAATCAGACCAAGTAATTGGATAAATATTTCCATCAGAAGTGCAGAAGCTTCCCTGCGAAACTCTTGAAAAAAATAAAAATTAATTTTTCTTGCAAAGAAATTTTAATTTCATTGATGTACTACTTTAAGCTCGAAGATAAAATTGAAATTTCAAAATGCAATGCTAATCCATTCTAAATACATCAAACATAAAATTATTATTTTTGTATTAATAAATCAGTGATTAAAGACTAACTTGCGTGTAAACTTCAACTTCTGCACATTGTTTTAAAAACGTGTTTACTTTCCCTAGAATTTATTTATTTTAAGTACTTCCTTATAAAATGCAAATTTTTCTGTTACCAAAACTTCGTTCTCTAAGCCCTCTCAAGTGCAACTCTAAATCTTCTTCACCCAGGTTCAGTGTACCGTAAAGTTGTCCCCATTGCATCGTTTTTGAATTTGCTTCATTTTTCTCATTCAATATTCGGTTTAAACCAATAAAAGGACTTTTGCTCCATTTATTTTTAGCGATGTCGTGAGTTAAATTACTTTCCGATAACTCAGTGTTGTTATTGAACGGAGTTGTGATTGCTGTCCAGCTGATAACGGAAATAATAAAATACATTAATCAATAAAAGTTACTCAATAAAATACATACATAAAAACGAATCTGGCATGAACTATGTTATCAGCACCGATTTCGTTTACCCTTTTATTTTCATATTGACTATCAGTAACTTTTCTGTAAATCAAATTCGTTCATAAATTAAAAATTATGTCATTCGTTTTCGTGGTAGTTAATACCGTAAAAGGCCATTGAATGAAATTCTCCATCGCCTCATCGGCTCTAATACTTGACATATAAGTCCACCTGCACTGAATTTATCATCTCTGCAGTTATGTGTAACGATTTTAGGATAAATTGGAAGTTGATACGTTCCATGCTCTTCTGTATGTAACAAAACGCATATTTCTGCTTTTTGATTACAAAATTTCTTCAGTTTGATTGACATAGAATTGCCTTTACTGTCAGTACCAGCAAATGAAATTGCATCAAATGTCTAAATAAAAACAATTGTTAAAATTTTAAAAGTCCTGTAGACTTAAGAGGGAAAGGCATTGCTCAATGTTTACAATATTATTTATCTAATAACCTGTGGACTTTCAGGTGCTTGCGATGATTGTTGAGGCATTTCATTCTTTTCTTCCTCGCTGGATGGAAATAGTCCAAGGTCACTCGCAGTGATTTCAACATTGTAATACACTCCACATTTCTTCCAAAATAATTTCAAGTACACGAAACTTACTAACCATTTCAAGTTGTAAAAAAAACCAACTGAAATCATCACATACAAATACAAAAAACCGGATTTAAGTAACCAATAAAAAATATAATTGCTTTTAAAATATTTTACCGTTATCTTTAGGTAATAAAACCGCCGGTCTTCTTACAATAACCAAAAGTAATATAAATGCAATAATTAACGGAATTCCACAGATAAAATCCATAACTATACACGACGTGTACTCAGCAATGAATGAGTGATAACCAATTATTCATACATATCTCTTTTAATAATCCATCTTATCATACATAGTCCAGTTTATCTGTAGTGTCAAGTCAGTTAGTAGATTAGTTTTCCACCTTCAAATACAAAACATAACTGAACAAACCGCGATCAAATTCCGCTCTTTCAAAAACAATTCAATCTTTTTTTTTCCTTTTTTGAAATAAGATATTATATTTCGATTCTCAAATTCTTCCAGACAAAATAAAAAATAAAATTAGTAAATCGGGAGATAAAAATTCCACTAGAGAGCTACCGAATATAAAAAAAAAAATCATTGATTCAACCTAGCTCAGACATAAGTGGATGCGTTTTCATGAGAGAGAGGCAATAAGCAAACGCTACAGGTTTTTGCAAACGCTTCGTTAATGAAAGTGCAATGGGTACATTCCTTACCCCCACTTTTCAGGGGTATCGCTTCGGGTCCTTTGGTCCTACTCCGACTGCACATGGTACAGATTTTATCTGAGAATTTGTTCATAATCGTACAACTCGGGCATTGCCATGAATCATCGTCTCCGCTAAGTGCCGAATTGCTTCCGGAACTGTTTTTTCTCTGTTCCTCGCTTCGAGATTCCCTATTTTGCATAACAGGTGGCGTTTTCTCCTTGACGGGCTGCCGTTGTTTTTGTTTCCCCTTTTTCACTTCAGTCTCAACCTTAGGCCGCGAATTGCCGTCGATATCAATCAGAAACTCTTCGTCGTTCTTAGTATTAAACGGCGACGGCGGACTCGGCATAGGATCGACGAAGCTGTCTGAATATTTGGACGAATTGACAGCTTTGTTCCACTGCTTTGTCTGATCGGAAGCTCGATCGGAAGCTCTATCGTGAGCGAAATCGGAAGATACATTGTCGTACAAGCTCTGCGAATTTCTCGACTCCATTAGAGGGGCATCCAAAACCCCATTTCCTTCTACATAGGAACCACTCATCCGCTGTAGTATCTGAGGATCAACAACCGGGTAAATCGGCATTCCACCTCTGGAAGCCAACACATCGCTGTAGCTGTACCCTGGCGGCGGCAGAGGAAACAACGCGGCGCCCATGGGATGCGCCATCACACTCGGAAAGTAGAGCGAATACGATGGATGAGGATACGGATATGCGTAACTTCCTTCCACCAGTGGACGGCTGAGTTCGTCTTGCAAAACCCCAGTTCTGCGTCGTCGAAGTACCATGTAGTCTTCGTCTTCTACAGACATTCTGGGTTTCCCGGTCGCGTCGCATGGGTATCCCAGTGTTTTATCGACGTAACCCCATGTTTCAGCTCTGCTTTCCACTTGCTGAGGCAGCGGTCTGTTAACGATACTTAAATCATTTAATGCCGAGATACTAGCCTCGATGTGGCGATCGTGGGTCTCCGGTTTCATTAATTCTCTCGTTTTATCTCTCGAAGGAGGCAGAGTTTTCGCTGTTTTCTGCTCGATGCTCTGCCGCGTGGGTTTTCGCACTTGTTCGTATAGGTCTTCGGGTCGAAGTGATTCCCTTTTACCGTTAAATTCTTCCCTGCTTTTGTATTCGCCGTTGTGGCCATTGGTGTAGTAGGAAGACGAGTTTTCAATGTTGTTTTTATACCCACTGCTTTTCTCTTTATAACCCTTGCGTAGTTTGTAGACTTCTTTATAACCGCACTGACATCCAGCGCTGATAGTAATTTTATAAAAGTCTTGAATCAGCTATAAGAATAATTTTATGTTAAATATAAAATATTTTTAGAATGGTGTTCAGTTATAATTTCTTACACTGCATTCGCACGATGCGATTACAGAATTCAATCCTATTTCGAGCAATGCTTCGGGATGCAGTGGTTCCGTAAAAACTAACGTATACTCGTCAGATTGTTTATATCCCATTAATTTAAATATTTTTTCAACACCGTTCAAATGACGTGAAATTTTATGCTTGAAAAATCCTGCGTATAACTGAAATAAATAACGTTAAAAACTGGTTAAATCCTAACAGTGATTTACTACCTTAATAATTCGATACTCATTTCGCCACGGATAAAGCAAGAGGTTATTCGCGTACTTCTCTAACGCTTCAAACGCTTGACAAGTCCCCGAAATAGAGAAATCGGGCCTAGTTTCAATGTTATATTCCAACAAATCGACGAAATCAGGTATAGTGAATTTCATGGTGAGGTTTTCCTGGGCTAAGTAGTGTAAAATTTCATCTATGAAGTAGAAAAAGTATTAAATTAATCAGAGTAATACAAAAATAACGTGTTGCTTGTTTACCTCGGAGTTGTATGTAGATTTCTTCTCGTTTGTTTTCGTTATTGGATTCTAAGTAATCTACGTGAAGATGTCTAATTTTTTCTAACATTTTATCCATTTTGATATATGAAAAAGGAGAAAAACATTTGCCGCTGCTGCAGTTGTGTCTACACAGGAAAAAGAATTTGTTATTTTTAGGAAGTTATAAATAGAAGGGGAAAATCTGGGTTCAACGTCATTAGCTGTGAAGGGAATTTCACCTATGTTAAAATTTGCTACAAGTGTTTTATATCGAGATAAACGAGTCATGTACTCGGGTTTTAAAGTGTTAGTTTCACTTTAGAAGGTTTAATAAATGATATAATTATTTGAGGGGTGTTTGGAGTGAGTTTATGTAATCTAAACTACTGTTTAGTGAAAGTTAGGTTAGGTTTTAAATTGAAAAGAATTTAATAGCAAAACATACGTAGAAAATTAGTAAAACATCACTGTTGGTCTGTTTTCTTCGAAATAGGTCTGGCCATGTTTAAATCACGTGACTAACTGAAAAAGGCTTCG
>JAQFZP010000126.1:0-57405 GCA_034695745.1 Geophilus truncorum | reverse complement strand
AATTCACGGTTTGTAATAATTTTTTAGAATTTTTCCGGATCGGAATCGGAGGACTCAGACGTTCGTTACGATAATGAGCCAAGACGCGATCGTAACAAGCGTCCTCGAAAACGACAACGAAACGTTTCCGTTTCTTCCCAAGACGTTTCCCATCCGAAATTTCTCCTTCTCCACGACAACGGCGTCGCGAATCTTCAAGTTCGTCTGATTCATCTTCGAGTTCGTCCGAGTCATCAGATGAAGAATCCGACCATCACGCTCGAATGTCGGAAGATACCGTAAAAAAGGTGAAACGTTACCTCAGCCGCAAGTCCGATGCAGCCTTCTCAAAAAACATGCGGGAAAAGTTCCCGAAGCCCTGGAAGCAGATTCCGACGTTAAATACAAAGAGTATCGACCAAGACGTCAAAAGCTTTGTTTTGAGAAAACGAACGGGGTTTTCTAAACCGAGAGAAGCCTTCCTCCGACGCATCACGGGTAACTTCGCGAGAGTCGGCGCAATTGCTGTGAAATTTCTCGAACATGGATCAGCTCAACGAAAGATGTCGCGTGCCGACATAAACGAGGCATGTAAAGCGCTCTTTACAACAGTCGGCTCGGCTATCTCGGAAATTGATAGAGAGCGGAGAATAAATGTCGTGTCTGGATTAAGCGACCGTAGCTTATCCCTGGCGGAAAAGTTTAAGTACTTGTGTGCAAAAAATTTATGACGTGACAAATTTATACTAAAACGTTTTTCTCTTTTTTAAGGGATTCGAAAGGTACCACATTGTTTGACGGCAAATTTTCGAAAATTTTTAAGAAACAGGCCGAGGAATGGCAATCAATCGAGAGAGCTTCTAGTTACCGACGCGCACCTCACCATCAAGGAAATAAGAGTAACCGCGGTACTTCTTACCATCGACCCCATAACCGTGACACGAGAAATTCGAGCAATTTTCCGTCGACTTTTACGTCTAAACAGCCCTTTCGAGGGGGTTCCCGTCCTGGCCGAGGTCGGGGACATTTCACGTCAGGCAACCGGACAGGTGATTTCTTTTGAGGGCATGGCAAAATTTTCTGACCCCTTTGCGCTTCTCGAAACGATTCCGAGGGCGGGTAGAGTGAGCCTATGTCTAAAGAATTGGAAGATTATTACCACAGATAAATGGGTTTTAGATGTAGTTGGCGGTTATTCAATTGATTTTATTTCACCCCCGATTCAAGATAAAATTCCTAATGAACTCTTTTTCGCAAAGGAAGTTGAAATAGTAATGAAATCCGAAGTGTTATCGATGTTAGAGAAAGGAGCAATTAGGGTTGTAGATCATTGTGAAGGGGAATTTATTTGCAATTTATTCGTTGTTCCGAAAAAAGACGGCGGTTTTCGCCCCGTATTGAATTTAAAACCGCTTAATGCGTTTGTACAATTCCAACATTTTAAAATGGAGAATATACAGACAGCTTTGGATCTGGTGGAACCGGGTTTTTTCATGATTAAGATTGATTTATCAGATGCATATTTCTCCGTTTCGGTTCATCCTGATTGTAGAAAATTTTTAAGATTTATTTTTCAAGGAATTTTATACGAAATTATAGTTCTTCCTTTCGGGTTAGGACCAGCTCCTTATGTCTTTACGAAATTATGCAGACCTTTAGCGGCATTTTTGAGATCTTTTGGATTCCGGTTAGCAGTCTATTTAGACGATTGGTTTTTAATTTCTAATTCCCCCGAATTATTAATTAAACAGAGAGATTTCTTTTTACCTCTTCTACATAATTTAGGTTTTATACCCAATCTTCAGAAATCAGTGCTTGAACCAACAAACATTTTGTCTTTTTTGGGTTTTACGATCGATACACGCTTAATGACTCTAGATATTCCGAATGAAAAAATTTACAGTATTCAAAAATCGATTAAGCTTTTGTTGTCTGAAAACAAAATTACAAGTAGACAGTTAGCATCCATTATAGGGAAATTGAACGCAGTCACGTTGGCTATACCGGCGGCCCCGCTTCACTATCGAGGCTTACAGATGCTTAAAGCTTTTTATGTCAGATCGGGATCTTACGACACGATTTGTCAACTGAACGATTCAGCACGGTGCGAATTGAACTGGTGGTTCGATAATCTTAGTTCGTGCAAGCGTAGGTCTTTAGCTTTACGAGAGGTACGTCTGGTAGTTACTTCTGATGCATGCGAGTCAGGTTGGGGAGCAACAGACGGCGTACGACCAGAGACTAGAGGCCTGTGGATTAACTCAATAAGAGACAAACTATTTATCAAAAATATGCATATCAATGCTCTAGAGCTTCTTGCTTGTTTTTATGGCCTCCGCGCTTACGGGAAGAATTTATCAAATTGCACCATACGTGCTAGGCTGGACAACACAGCAGCAATAGCAGCTATTAATAATTTAGGGAGCCCTCGATCCGTTCGTTTGACTACTATAGCTCAGGCTATATGGTCGTGGGTTTTTTCTAAGGACATTTTTATCCAAGCGGAACACATTCCTGGCCGACTTAATGTCGTGGCAGATGAAGCTTCTCGATCCACTCGTTTAGATGGAGGGGACTGGCGTCTTAAGAAATCAATTTTTTCAAAAATTAATAATTTACTCGGTCCTTTTTCCCTGGACCTCTTTGCTTCCATGCACAACAAACGACTTCCACGTTTTTTCAGCTGGAAACCGGACCCAGACGCAGAAGCTTATGACGCGTTGGTCCAAGATTGGGGTTCTGAAATTAACTATGCGTTTCCTCCTTTTTGCCTTTTATCGAAAGTTTTAGCTAAAGTTCGAAAGTCTCTAAATCCCACTCGAATAGTCCTCATTGCGCCCGTGTGGCCTAGCCAAAGCTGGTTTCCGGTAATTAATTATTTAAACTTTGAGAAAAAGACTTTTTTATCTCACTTATTATTTTTTCTCTTCTCTTGTATGTGTCCCTAGACGGTGTGGTTTTTATCGACCCAGAAACCGATTTTATTGCCAAATCACTTCGATCTGCTGACATCACAATTGGGCCAACATCACGAATTAATTGCCTCGAACCAACTTCACTTGGCGGCTTGGAGCTTATCATCAGTAGACTTGGAAAGAAGGGCCTTTCAACTGTTGCTTCCCAATTGGTGGGGGGATCCTGGAAAGCATCCACTCTTCGGTCCTACAATTCTTGCTGGGAACAGTGGGCAACTTGGGCCAGGCAGTACAATGTGGAACCTCTTCGACCATCTCTAATAGATTTCTTGAATTTTTTGGCACATTTGTTTAATTCTGGACGTTCTTATAGTTCAATAAACTCTCATAGATCTGCAATTTCCCAAATTCTTTCTCTGTTCACGTCCTCTGATCTTGGATCTGATTTACTAACTCACAGATTGATGAAAGGGATTAGATTAATACAACCAACTCGAGCTAAATACAATACCGTTTGGCACGTGGGCCCAGTTCTTCTTTTTATTAAAAATAAGCTTTCAAACCCAGTATCTAAGCTGGAATGGAACAAACGTTTAGCTGCTATTTTAGCCCTTGTTCTGGCATGCAGGGCCTCTGATCTCAAACTTTTATCTGCAAACGTTGTCTTTAATTCAAACTCTTGCTCAATTCCCTTGCTAGGGACAAGAAAATCAGGGTCTTCCACCCCCTTTTTTATTTCCTCCTTTCGGGAAGCGGACTTATGTCCGGTATCAATTCTTCGAGGTTATTTAAGGTTTTTTAGATCGGTCAGGGGAAATCACGAACAACTGTTTCTTTCGGCTGCAAAACCTTTTGCCCCGGTGACGGTAGAGACAATCTCACGTTGGATTAAGTCTGTTTTGGGAGAAGCTGGGGTAGATATTTCTACTTTCAAGGCCCACTCTACTCGCGCAGCATCGACTTCGCTAGCAGCAAAGAAAGGGGTCTTGTTATCTCACATAATGAAGTGCGCGGACTGGTCTACAGCCGCAATTTTCCATAAATTTTATTTTAAACCAATTCAGGGAGTTTCTGAGGATCTAGCTGGTACAGTTCTTAACAGCTTTGAAGATCCTATGTAAATAATATTTATTTCTGAATGAGATGTAATTGGGAATTCTGCGAGTTATATGAAGCAGAATTCTAATTATATGAATGAAGAAATAAATATTATTTACACTCCCACCCTTTATTTGTATTTAAATTTGTTTTTTAAATTGATTATTGTTTTTTTCCCATCCCTAGGCAACTGATCGGTTGAAGATTGAATTGTTAACCTAAGATCTGTACCAGCAATGTATAGTTGATGGAATAAAGTTTTCTCTTTATTCATGATTGAATCTTTGTTTATTTACTCTTTTGTGTTAATATTAGACTGGAGCATTATGGGTAGTACCTGGGACTTCAAGTTTTTGTCCCTCTGGGGGTACTTTTAAGAACTAGATTTTAAAGTTATGATTAGACAATCCTATGTAAATAATATTTATTTCTTCATTCATATAATTAGAATTCTGCTTCATATAACTCGCAGAATTCCCAATTATTTCGTGCAGCCTGTAAATTCAAACATAAAAATGGTAGCCTACTTCCTTTTGCACTACCTTTATAATACCCTCTTTTTATTCCATAATAAACTTTAAACCGGATACATTTACTAAAGTTTCCGGTATAAAGGTTAATGATTGTTCCTTTCCGTTTATAACTACGAGTAAGTGCGAAACTGGTTCAAGCAACCTTTTGTGTCTAATCGAATTCTTTACTCCATAGTCAAATAAAACTTTCGTCATTAAAATTCCAAAACCTTAGTGACATTCCTCTCGCAACGCATAACGAAAACCATTTTTCTTCATACATCTTTTGGATACAATAATTAAAATTAAGCCCACATATCACCAAGATAAAAAATGGAAGCAATTTTTTATTTCATAAAAGAAAAAAGTCAAAAGAAAAAATGCTTTTTGCAAGGTTCAGTTGAGTCTGAAACGTTGAATAGGCTTTAGCATGTCGAAATCATCTTATCGAATTGAAAATTTTTCCACTAGATAGAATTTTACATAGTAATGCATGCCTCGTAGGCAGTAATCAATAAATTGACATGCCACATACAGAATACACTTATCGCGCTACTTTGCATAAATGTTCATTTTTAGCGCGAGTTTTGCGTACCGTAATGAGAAACGGGAGTGAGTGGGAATCGATGTCTAGCCGTCAAGCGCAGTTAGTAAATTGCAATCGGGTAAATTCACGTAATAATTACAGCGTGATGAAATTCAAGGAGGCCGTTGCCGACTTCCTTCAAACTCGTTATATTATCTTTCATGCGCACGGACAACATTTGAATACGAAATTGGTCGCGTGATAGCTGGAGCTCGAGCAATATTCCTCTATTTCGAGTTGGTTGAAAGAGCAATCTGTTACGGGCGACAAACTCCTACGGCCATCACACACATTTGCTCGGTCGGTTCACTCGTCCATTTACTGCGTTCCTCTCTCAAACTGCCAGTCTGCAAGTCCACTCTGCCGCCCAATGAATGAATGACTCGGATTAGATACTGTCCCAGCCTTGTCGCATCTATGCAGTAACAACAACATCAGCGAGCGTCCTTTCTTAATTCCAAATCAATCCATCCTTGTCACTTGCACGCTGCATCTACTCGCCAAAACAACTTGTGCATCTAACCGTTTGAGCCGTTAAAGATTGCTTTCTTTATCTTAACTAAATCTGCACTCAAGTGGCAATAAAAGTGCATTTAACGGCTCAAATTCAGTTCAAAACGGTGGAAGATTTTTCAATTTCTGATTTTTATGCATATCAAATGTTTTCGTTATGATTTCCGGTAAATGCACGTGGTTAATTAAAGAATTAGATTAGATTTTTCTTTGTATCATCACCGCCTTATGACAAAAACTAGCCAAAATTATCCATTTTGTGCCTCATCAGCTTTATTTCCCATTTTCTAGAATAGTTTCAGAGTTCGTCGAGTGCAGTTAATTCACAAAATTAAAAATTTAGAACTACAGGCAGTCCCCCGGTTACGAACGCCCGTACTTACGAACCAGCTTATTCTGCAAAAAAAAAACCAAAGTTACGAACAATAGTTCGTACATTGCGAAAGAGCGGACTACTTTGCAAGATGCTGAAAACACTTAAAACATGCTAAATGTGACCAGTATACATAGATGTTTCGACTTACGTACAATTCGACTTACGAACAGACTGAAAAACCAAACTCGTTCGTAACTTAGTTCTGCCTAAATGTTTTATCAGTTAGGCGGTTGCGTAAAATATTTATAGCATTTGCAACAACAAAACAAAAAAAAAAAAAAAAAAAAACTCAAACTGGATTCAAATGCGCATAAGTAAATATATTAAAATTAAATTTTTTATCTTATTCAAATAAATCAAAACGAATACGTATCTCAGATGTAAAGAAATCAATCATAGATGATAACAAAGTAATAATAAATCCCATCTCGAGAGAAAAAAATTAATATGCATTACCTCCTCCAGATTATGAAGATGAAAAAAAAAACCAATTTAAACCACTCGAATACATATTTTATTCACTTAATTTTTAATCAAATCCAAGCCACTTTAGCAACTTCCTAAATTCCAAATTTATATTCATGAACGTGTTTAACCATTTTTATTCTAAATCCTAGTCCATTTCACTCTTTCCATTTGTTTTAGTCGAAAAGGAATTGGGCAGCAGAGCCCCTCATTTCTCTTCGAATGCAGGCAATGTAGGCAGATATGGTGGAAAACAGGTCGTATATACAGCGACTCGGATGAGTTAGGGCCGCCGTTTCGGGGCCTCGCCACCCGTCAAACTCGAAGACCGGATTTGAAATCAACGTCGGCCACCTGCCTTTACGGCCGCATTTATTCGACCTGCAAGCTCTCTCTTGCACCATCATGCCTTTTTCAGCCGAGAAAATCCATAGACAAAAACAACCAACACCAAACCGCTTTTTTTTCTGCCCTGCGATATTACTTTTTTTTATCTACACCAACTCATGTATTCATTTTGTTTTTAAATTCGCCCGTATTTGTTTGCAGACTTTTAAGCCGTGGACTTTTTGATTGCTTATTACTCCTTTATTCCCGAGGTCGCTCTTTTATTCTTTGATGCAATTGGGCTCAGTCATTTGGCAGCGACTCAAGCTTAGCTCTACTCAGCCATTTTCTCTCATGCAAAGAATGAGCAAAAACAATTATCAACAAGCAAACCGAAGCAACATGAAAAAGAGCTTTAAAATTAACAAAACATCAACATTTACCCATCAAAGGAAATTTAAAAAACCACCACAATTAACGCATCACAACATCGACTAAATTCACCTTAAATTAAAGTGCAACTTGAAGCGGATTTAATTTACTCCTCTTATTAAATATTCACACGAATTCAAAAGCTATATCTACCCGGTTATTTGCAACACAACACCAGTTATTGATCTAACAAGCAACAAAATCCTTGAACACAGATTAATAAACGGAAAAAGTTTAAACTAGAAGAAAAAAAAAATCGTTTCGTGCAATGTTTGTTTTGCTGAATCAGTCACAAAACTACAAAATATTTACTTACCGTGCGCTGTAGGTCGCAATTTTCAATCAATTTTACGAACTTATAATCGTTTTTTTTTTTTCATTTTTATATTTACATGAGAAAACAAAAATTCCCTTCAGATCGAACCCTATTTTTTATTTCTCTTTCTCATCCACGCCCATATCTATTCTTTCCCATTTTAGAATCAAGATATCAAGTGCGAAGAGGGTCGCCGACCCTTCAGTTTCAATCGACGTCTCAGCTGCTCGCAAAGATCACACCTTCCGCACGCAACTCTGAGTCTTTCAGAAATGTGAACACAACACAAAGATCCAACCTTACCGAATTTCCTCTAAAGAAACATGAGAATCTCTCAATATCTTTAGAATTTAAAATGTTCATTTTTTTTGCTGCATTTTGACAATAAACGCTCTAACTTCACCCCTCTCCCCCCCCTCCCCCCAAAAAAAAATCCTCGTCTTTAATAATCCCCGGGAAAAACATATAAAAATAATAACCGAGAAAAATACGTATCATTGTTCATTAAATAAATTTAGAAAAAAAAATGTAAATTTCACTTACCGTTTGACGACCAAACAGCAAGCATAAAGATGACCAAGACATGCCGCGGAGGAACGGCCGAGGGCGGCATCGCGGTGGACTGGCGGCTGCGAGGCTGATGTCAAGCAAGCCGCTTTTCTGCCGCAATCCACGGTTAGTAGAGCGGCTTCGGTCCGAGCTGCGTTTGTTCGGCGACGGAAATGTCAAAGAAATGTGAGTGCGTGTATGAGGTGGGGATAGCTACTACGAGAGTGTTGTGAATGTGTTGCGTGTAAATCACGTCTGCGGGAGTTTGAACGATCTGGCGAGAATCGCGGGCGAGTTAAAGCAATAAACGGCAAATCACGTGGTGCTGACGTCGGTCGGAGTTGCGCGTACGGCCGCCCGGAGACAGAGAGCGAAACGACGGACAATGCACGCTGCTGCGTGCTGGTGGTGTAGGTGCCGGTGCTTTAGCTAGTGCCAGTTCTGGTGCTAGACGATGAGTCCATTTCGTGCAGACATGGTGCGGGGTTGATTTTATATCGCCCAAGATAAACATCTGAAGTAAATAAAAACATTCATTTTTATTTCATTTTTTTAATTAACATGTGAATATTTTATTTTTATGTTTGCTTTTTATGAAGTGCAATAAAATAACTCCTGCAAACTTTCTACCAATGTTTTTTTTAATAATAAATCTTTTGGTAGAAATTTTAAAGACCAGCAAAAGTGCGTTTAATTTGATCACAAATAGATTCCAATCTCCGGAATGCGTAAATCAATCTTATTCTTGCTCGTGAAATTATAGACCTCTCCACTTTTAATGAGAAGTTCTATTTTGCTGCCATTAGAACTTTTCTAGTTCTCGTTTACATTTGAGAAGTCAAACCACGAATTTTTATTAGTACACATATCAGCCAATGACCGTCAACTGGGTAATTAATTACCGCTATCATTAAAACACCCGTGGACGTATAGTGCTGACAAGAACGGTTTAGTGCTCGTGCTCGACCTGTTTTTACGCTCAACTTTGCACACTGAAGTTAATTAAAATTCACAGATAAGATGCACTCTTGTGTATTTTTCAGGACAAGTTGGCACCTCATTGCTCGAGCAGCATCGAGCGGATACCAGCGAAATTGCTAGATTCTCTTCAAATTGATACAAACGCCAGCCTTTATCTGCTAAACACGGAATAATTAGTTTTGTAACCGTTAAACCACTCAATTATTGAAAGCTCCGCCTTGCGCTTTCCTGCAATGCACTTGTTTAAATTTAAGAAAAAAATAATTTCGTGACGTGAGCATCAGAATTAATTAAAGTTACTTCAGTGCGCATTTCATTGCACAATTCATTGCTAACTGTATTTCATTCCTAAAACAAAATTTAATTTAATTAACTCACATACCTAAACCTATCTTTACCAACTAACAATTTTATTCGTCGAATTATTGATGCCAACTATTATAATTACACCACAATAAATGCTAGAACCAAGTCTCATCTGCTTTTCACAATCGACCATTTGCATCAAAATGCAGCCGAGGGAAACTGGGCCTTCAGAATTAATCACACATTAATTTCCCGTAGAATGTTCAACACCGTTTAAGCCCTTTAACCGGCAAATTTTTCCCAAAATTCGCTCTTTCAGTTAAATTTGTATTTATTAAGAGACTTTACAAAATCAATTGTTATGTTGCCCCTGAGCTTTTGCTGCTCAACAAATTTAGAAATGAATTTATCTCGCTTGGGACCAGTGTTAAAGCAATTATTCTGAAATTATTTAAATACACTTTTCAATATACGGCGAGTGTATATTTAACCGTAAAACAGATTAGGATTTACGGTAAACTAATTATCTCCGCGATTTTAAAAAAATAAAGCCGAAGTGGGAAGAAAATAAATCATTTCTTTTTAAGGAAAAGAAAAATAAGAAAAGAAAAGAAAAATGCAGCTTTTCTTCTACTTTTTTTACATAGGGGAAAAAAATTTAATCCAAAATATTTTCCGATCTCGAACACACAAACCGACAATAATTTTTCTATTGCTAGTGATTCTAACTTACAAAAATAATACAATCCAAGGTGGCACCATCTGGTGCGCCTCTCACGCTTCATGTTGAACAACATGATTGGTGGTCTCTAGGGTGTACTGGGGGTAGAAGCTGAGAAAAAAGACGAAGGTAGGGGAGTGGCTGGCTAAGAGAAAAGAATGAAGAAAAGAGAGTAAGGTCCATCACGCACATACCGTGAGGAGGTGGCGCGTTGTTGCGACAAGCATCCATTGTGAGTTTCTCGGGTAAAGGCAATTTGTCGACGCCATGTCGACTTAATCACACTGCAATTACAGTCATGGCTTGCACAAGAGTCATTTCCGATAGAGGGCGTTGCTCGTTAAATACCCTCCTGCACCCAGCGGATAATAAACTTGGCCCCCTAGCCCTCCCTTTCAGGGTATTTACACACAACGCCAGCGGAAAAATTATAGCTCGGATAATTGCTTATAACTGGCAGCGTGCTAACCCCAGAAAACACTTCTTCGGGGACAGATCTGCAATAACTGTTCAGTAGCAGACACTCTTTGGGCGTTAAAAAGGCAAATAAAAATAAGGTTCTGAGTGAAACAAAAGTTGTTGTTCTGGTACTCGTAAGTGTAATCAAGACGTCAATGAGGATGGTTAAATTAACTCTTCAGATCTGAATTATTATTTTCTATGTATTTAAATCTAGCAAAACTGTTTTTACTCTTCGTTTTCCTGGCACTCATTTACTTTACGCCCTGTACCCATACATATAAAAAAATAAGCAATATACTTTACATATAAATTTAAAAAAAGAACAATTACCGTACGGTAATATCTGAAATTATTATTTTCAAGAAATTTTAAGCGAGATGAAAATTACAATCAATTGCACACAAAACCTGTAATTGACTTTTCTTTTCAATCTTCGAAGTAATTTGTTCATAGCTGAAATCACAAAATTTTTTGGAATTGAAATCAAAACCAAAAAAAATAAATTGGTAAAAGAAAATGAAAAATTGAATCTAATGTAAAAAGTCTAATAAAAATACAAATTACATGCAAATTAAAATACTAGATCAAAAAAAATAATCATAACTAAAGAATTGATGTTTTTTTTCCTTATTTTAACGCCCTTCAAATGCTTATGCTTTAACCAATTATAATTAATTTTTCCCATTTTTATTTTATTTTTATTATAAAAGTTTTCCTATTCATGAAGTGGTGTTTGTTCATAACTTCATATACATCGGCATATTATCGGTATTTAAAGAATAGCGAATAGCGTTTTATGTCGCTAGCAGCTACACGAGTATTTAAAGGGTTGCATTTAAAGTATTTTAAACAAAACGCATTGAAATTAATCACATGTTTGCATACATTAAAAATGTACATTGGGTTGGCAGCAGCGAGATGAAAATACGCTCATATATTTGCACGCATGCATTCGGAATTCAATTCTCGCTTTTATTTGTAATTGGACTCCAATTGGGTACGAGACAAGAGAAAATTGAGATCGGGCATCGCATTCAGTCTCTCGTGACTAAAAGATGAAATTAAAGTGAAACGAGGACGTTCGTGTTATAAATAAATGAAATTCTCTCTCAATATCAAAGGAATGCAAACAGCTTCGCAAACCCTCGTCCTCTCACCCCTTTCGTTGCTTCCCTGCAAACACACTGCATATATGCAATCTTTATTTCAAGAATTCACTATCTCCAATGTTATTATGCAAAGTTTTCTATGGCGGAACGTTTTCAAAAGGACACAAACTGCCAAAAGCATGCAGCAACGTTCGCTCCTACAATTTTTAATTGCCTCTTTAATTACTCTTCCGCACCTGCCAAAATGGCAACATATCAAACATTAACCAGATTTTTAAGTGTTCTGAATAATTCTTGTTGTCTCGGTCAAAATTCTAGAAATTATGTTTACAAACTATGCTTTTGCCTCTTTTATTTGTCTTGAACGCATTAAAACTTATTCAGCGAATTTAAATTTGTACATAAAGAATTACAGCTTTTCTACCAATGATACGACATTGGCAAAGACAAACTAAATACACACCTGCGCAGCATGAGCTCTTTACACAGTCAAATTCAAAATGCACTATGTATAAGATCAATAAGAAATTGTTATTATTATACATTGGCGATTATTCATATAATAATTTCGAATTTTTATCACTAAAATACACCAAAGAGGTTTACACTCAGAATTTTAACCAAGTGCAAGGTTCAACGTTTCAACCACCGGGTAGTCATCATCAGTCTTCTTTGACGTATTTTTAGTAAAATAAATTCGAAATTATTAAATATCATCATTATTACTTGAGAGAAAACAATCCCAAATAAAAATAAATACATAAATATAAAAAAAGAGAAAGCAAACTTTCATTTACTTGCCACTCACCAATATTACATATTTATGGACAAAACCCAAAGTGACTTGCGGTTATGATACGCACGAGATTTTTTTCTCTCTCTCTTTCTCTTTGCCTGCTCCACTTTTCAGCATCCTGCATCAAGAACTCACCGAGCGAGTGGTCTGCACCGTGTCTTTTCACCAACTTTCGATCAATATTTAACTGTTTTCTGTAAAAAGCTGAAAACCAGACCACCTCATCCCCTTTAAAGACTCTCCAAGCTAGCCCTAACTTTGCTTTGCACTTTGACTGCAGCGCTGTAACGCTGCACAATGGCCGAGCCAGGATGGGCGCTTGCCTCTCGATGCCCGCTCCGCACACATCCCGTACTCCCTTAAGAGTCACTCCCACCGCCTAACTCTCTTACCCTTCAGATAGTAAACACCTTCTCAAACTGACAGTGGCGTTGCACTTTACACCAAATTCCCATTGGACTAGATTTAGGCCGGGCCTACGGGGCCAATGTTATCAGTGGCACCTGCCCATATCAACGGCCAAAGAGGTATTGTACTCGGCTGACAAACAAGCCATCGATCATAGCGTTGAAGAGTGGACCCGTCAGGGAGAGAAAGGCTTTCTATAGAGAACAAAAGCCCTAGGCAGATATGGCGACCATAAAACTCCAGCAGTCAAGAGTTCGGCCCGGATTTCGTATTATTCATCACCCGGCCCTGATACTGCGCCGTGTGTAACGCGAATCACAGTCCGAAAATCCGCCTGCTGCGAAAATCTCCACTCATCCACACGGCACGGCGTCATTCCACTGTTTTATTTCTGAATGATTTCACTCGGAATGTTTTCGAATATCATAGATTCCATCAACTGCTCAAATGTTCCGTACCGTAACTTGCTCGAGTTTTGCGTGCAATCGCTTCTATTGTGTTCTGTTGTAACTTTCAACTAAAATCAATTAATATTGGCGTCATAATTCATCGTCATTTACGGTAAGTATGCAAATAGCCTGCCGTGGTAAATAAATGGCCTCGGAAAAGGTTGGTCCTTGAAAAATTAGCAAATGCACTCGTGTACACAGCGTACAGTAATTATTTCTCATTACGTCTACCAAAAATAAATAATGGGGTTTGTAATTTGTCTCTGTTGCTTGAAGACCGAATTTTAATTTTGTAGATGGTTAAGTATCCGTTCTTGCTAACGTTCATTTATTATTAACGTGACCTCACTTTAGTAGTCAATAGTCTATAAAAGTAAACATTGCTAATGAGTGCACACATTTCAGTTGCCGAGTCAACGCTTTGAGGGCAACGATGCTCTACACATCAAAACATACTATAGGTTAACTACTTAATACAATGTACAAATTCAATCTTCCAGCAGTTTCACGTTGAACAAATATATTTTTTTAAGTTGTACATAAAAACTACTTATGTTAGGTATGTTTATAAACTTTTGTTTCTGCAACAGAATGCAACATAAAGCAAAGTAGAACTATCACTCGACTCGCAACTTCTCCAATATTGGATTGAAACCACCAATTATACAAAGTGCCAATCCAATTGCAACCGGAACCAATATGCAAATTAGTCTAACGAAATTTACACATAGCTGTGCATAGCAATGACAAGCGACTGACGTCATGCCATAAACAGATGAAATTTATCGACAGTATTCATCCCTTCAATCCAAAGATTGGCTAACCAAGATCGAATAAAATTGCGCAGAAAATTAAATTTCACGCTGAGTTGTTATGAAAAGTTAAAAAGTAAAGCTGATAAACGCGAATGTTGTTTTGCAAATCACTGCTTAAAGAACCCTTAACGATTAGGTAAGCAATATTCCCCTGAAAAGCATAATTTCCGGAGATGGCGATGAACGAGGTCCTTCCTAGTCATTACTAAGTATGGTACTTTATCTTAGCTGCAAAGGCAAGATAAACATGATACAGTAATTTAAAACTTTAAAGTTATTAATAATAAACAAAGTTTTATTTCTGAATTTCATTTCAAGTAAACTAAACCATCATATTCTTAAAAAAAAATAGAAAGAGATTAAAAACAAATAATTTTTTTTTTTATCTATTTGTATTTATTTTAAAGAGAATTCAGTATTTTCAAACAATTCCCAGCTTAAAATAAAAAGCAACAAATAATTGAAATACAACTTGCACGATAAGTCACTTTTAATAAGTAAAAACTCGTGTAAGTTTATTTTTTTTGCATAAATTTGATGTTTTTTTAACATGTCGGTTCAGTTCACTTGATCTTTAATTCAAATATAAAAAAAAAAGTTAAAAAAGTCTGAAAATGAAAGTTCGCAGTTCCTTCACGCAACACTTCATACACATTTATACCAAACTCATTATCGGACTTCAAAATAAATTACTGAATCTTTTCATGAAAAAAAATTTAAAAATTCCAAAAAATGTATAAAACCCTAATTAAGGCCCATGATGGTGGTGTAATTAGCCTCACTCCCGTAGCCTAAGGAAATTCAATTATTTGGCATGGTGATTAATGTGTTCTACATTATGCACCCACATTCAGTCGGTAACACGACAGTTAGGCCTTGTGGCCTATCAAGAGGTTTCATATGCCAGTGTAATAACAAGGCATCGCAGAAACAAGCATCGATTGAAATGTGGCGTTGCCTCATATTAAAACTGTTGAGAAATGCTCGTCAATTTGAGCAGTGGTTGCTCTTGTCACAACTTGTTCGTGTTTCCCTCTAACGCATATTAAAGTTGCTTTCCTTTCATTATTTTCCTTCTTACATATTCAAATTGTCTTCTTCTCTTTAATCTATTCCTCTTAATTTCCCCTTCGGCCCTTCTATTTTAAGAGTCGAATCTAATGATTTTTCTCTCCACTTTTTTTTTTACTCATTATACAACTATTGACATTTTTTGACTAATATCGTGTTTCATGAAATTATAGGTATAAATGCGGTGAATTTCGGTATCAAAAGTTAAAAATACATTCCAGAAAAATTAAACCTTGAGTAATTATTGATTCGTTGTAACTTATAAAAGTTGAAAATTCATAACTCAAAGCTGCCAATAAAGATTTTGAATTACTTTATCAAGTCTTTCACCGAAGTATGTAAATGACAAGAGAAAAAAACACTTCAAAACATTATTAAAATGACAATAAAACTTAAAAAAAAAACCTCGTGTGTCACTTTCCATAAATTGCAACATTAAATAAAACTAAAAATTTTACTCTCCTTATTAACTTTCCAGTTTCATTAAAAATTACTTACCTCGTTTTACCTTTGTTTCAAATTTAATTACATTTTTTTAAAATAACCCCAATCACATTTTTTCCTCTGATTTTCTGATAAAGTATTAAAGCGTAATTTTACATCTAATGTTTATATACATTAACTCAATTTCCTGCGTTTCATCTTCCCATCTCTGCGAGGCCTACAGTTGCTAGGCAACATTTCATCTTCCCTTGGCACGAGAATAAAATAAATACTATGTCAAGTCAAACAAATGTGATCACTGTTATTTAAGGAGTTTAGGGAAGAGCAAACTGTGCTTAGTCACAGATTACACATGCCGGTAGAAGAATCCTTATAAAGATGGGATCCACAGCAAAATAACCTCCGCATGGACTCCTCCATCACCGACGGAATCTCAAAGCAACTTCTCCTCGTTTTATCGTTAAAAAGCAGGGCACGACTTGTGAAACTGACACCGGCTTTGCTGCGCCCCTTTTACTAGTGCAAGCAGCAGAAATCTTGATGCTCATCAATATAAATGAGAAAGATGGATTGTAGAATGCAGTTCACTGAACAAGACCAAAATCCATCAACAGCCAAATATAAGAAACAAGCCAACCAGAAAAATGTTTGCAAAACTTTTAAATAATAATAATTTTCATTACACTTTTAAACAGAGCTAAGTTAAGTTTTAATAAATATTAATGAGAATACTACGAGAGGAAATAACTACTCGATTTATGCACTGATGTTCGCATTTTCTCTACCACCTGGTGCGATATGCAAATAATCAAACTAAAATAAAATTCAAAGCAATTTTGTTCTCACTTCATTAAAGACCTAACCAATTGAACATTTGTTTTGTAAGAAATTTATTCTGTGTAACATTAACGTCTGAAGACCAAATAAATTCCAACTGGTGAAGACTGCACCCAATTTGATTCTTTTATGCATAAAATTGCACTAACAGTATTACACCTTAAAATAGTAAGTACTTTTGATTTCATATTTTTTTTCGAAATTTTTAAATTTATATATTCCTAGATAAAAACAAAGTATACCAATGCTCCCATCAACTTATTAAAGAAACTAATGCAATAAAACAAAAATTCTTTTTCACCACTGATTTAAACTTCACAACTTTCTCAACAATTTTTTCGCATTCAAACCTGCAGGCAGTTCACGAAAATCATCTGTCAAACACAGACATAGGAAAGCAAAGTTTTCGCATTATTCATGTTATGGCTTCTTCCCAAACTTTCATGTCCTCGAATCGAATGGAATAATTCCAGTGATGGTAATAATTCTAATAACAATAATAATACCGTGGGAATGCTGGGACCAGCACATTCGTGCCTTAGGAAGAAAAGTGTCGGTCAAGACCAGTATTCGTTCAGAGCTCGCTGCTATAAATTATGAGTGCAGCGTCGACTTGTGCGACTTGTCTGTATTCTAACCCTCTGGAGATCCCTCACATGTCTGCGGTTGAAACCTTAGTCAATGGTTGACCCCGCGCTGACCTCAACCATGTTTTGTTCTTTCCATCTCTAATTGAAAGTGAAGAGGAAATCTGGCCTCGGGTCGACGAACTCGTCAAAATTTCTGATGTTTTTCACCTTGGAAAAAATTACTTTGAAGTGACAAGTGTAAATTTTTTTACTTTCAGCTTTTTTATCATTTTAAAGTTGTGAAACACAGCTCTGCAAAGTTTGCGCCACGTACTTTCAGATAAAAATTTCTAACAGTTGTAATTGTTATACAAAACTAAAACTTGGATTTGGAAAGTGATCTCTTCAAGTTGAACGCTGGAAACGTACCACATATGTAATGATTGAAATCTGTCGTTTACTTGTTTTAAAGCTGAGCATTGTGATTGAAGGATGCTGTTTACATTCTTCACACTTAGCAAAACTCAATAAATTATCCTGTAACGTCTAGCATTCACCTCTTCCATTGTACTGTTCAAAAAGACACGGAAGTAACGCAAAGAAGAGGTGAGTTGCAACAGCAAACATTGGTGATGAAGCAGAAGTAAAGAAGGACCTCTCTCGCCCTTTCATTTGGCGTCTTGCCCATACCAATGCAAGAACTATAACTAGGTTTGTGCCTTGATTTCGCTAGCAACATCACCTGTACAAGTCTTAACCACACAGAAAACACAGGTAGCATAAGAATACACTTTTTGAGTACCCGGTACGTAAGATAAAAAGATCCTTTTAATTGCACCTTAATATTTAATTTAAGATTAAAACGTCAGTTTTTCCCTGCTTCACCTAAATCCACTCACGAATTTACAAGTTTTAACTTTTAATTCGGGCAAACGTAAAATTAAATAACCCTAACACTCATTACAGTTATTTAAAATGTTATTACCCCATTTCATCTACTTCCAAGTCTACTTAGCTACTTTACTCTGCAAAAGACACCGGCATCCCATAAAAATAGAATCATTAATTTATAATCTTACTTCAATTAAGTCCATGCGGTTTTCTTTTTCAATCCGCCAGAACGCCTGTTTCTTTACTTCTCTGTAATCTGAAAAAAATATAAATAAAATGAAATAAATTAAATTGTTTAAGTAATAAAACAATAGGTGCATTCAAAAACTAAAACAACGAAAGTTTTTTGTTTTATTTTTCTTTAAAATGGATTCCTTTTATGTCTGTTTCTGAGTTTACAGTAAGTGCATGTAACTGAAACTGAGTTACAAGACGGAAATGTGAGTTCAATTTCATCGATTGCTGTGCTTGAAAAGGATTCCATTGTTTTCAAGCAAGATGAAGGTCGAGAGAACTCCCCATTGATTTGCAGTTATTAATTACGTTGTACTTGTATGTAAAAGATGTTCATCAAATATGACCGAAATTCGGCGAAAAACTATGCGAGCAGTCACAAGCGAGTTGAAGCAATAAAAAAATGGCGACTGAAGGTTGCTACTAACAATAAGACGAGGAATTAATAAAACTAATTATTAAAACAAAGAGGAACGGTCCGTTTTCATCTTAAGGCGTAAAATGTATAGACGAACTTCTTGTCTTATTTTCGTTTTAAAATGCAACTAATGCACAAACATGCTCGATTGGCACAAAACACATAATTACAAGTGATTTTAGTTAGAAAAGGCGGATCTTGTAAATACTCGGCGACATGTTTGCGCCTACCGCAACCGGCAAATAAGCTATCCATAGCAGGTTAGTTGAGAATCGTGCCAAACTCCCACCCACACCCTTAGAAAATAATTTTTGGTGTAAGTAAGAAGGCGAGCTCGACAGCTCTAGTTTCGTCACCAACTCCCGACTCACTTGTGCATATCAAAATAGAGATCGCTAGACCGTAAATTAATCCTAGTCCGCGCTTAAAAATCAAGGAAAAAAATGTATTTTTTTCTAAAGGGAAACTCACAACGACGTTCTGAATTTCGTCGTATTTTTACTATAAAAGTTTCCGCACTCTGTAATTCGGAAAACTTTTTCTTATATTTTCTTTTTGAGTTATGCGACTCTCTTTGAGTTCCATTTCTTGTACGATTTTAGAAATATTCTTTAAGTCAGTCGCAAGCCCAAACTGCACGACATTTAAAGACGTAAATATGACATTTACATTTGCAGTTTGAGTGATGGCTTCGTCTATCGAGAGAAAGTAAAATTTGAGATTGACTTATGAAAAGAATATGAAACTCGTGATTCAAAAACTGTGTCAGAAATCCGGTGTCATCAACAACTGTTGCAAAAAACAGTAAAAAAAAAAAAAGAAAGAAAAAGAAAAATAAACCATGAAATGGTAGATATTTGGATGTGTCAAATGAAAGCGAAAGAACCTCCCTTATTTGATTTATTGCCTTTTCAAATCCAGTGATTTGTAGAGCAATGGAAAACACAGTATTGCGGTGATGAAACGCTTTGTTTTTTCCCTTTTTCTCCATTACCCCAAACCGCGTTGGTTTGGTCCTGTGATGAAGGAAAAGCATCAGAGTGAATTACAGGAACGCACAACTGTTCAATTCAGTTGGAAGAGGGCGCCAACCTCACGTCACCCTTTCAAAACCGGGGTTCAAAACACATACGAAAGCAAACTCCTTTAACGTCTTCGTCACTGGATGTCTTGACTCGAATAATTTCAAACAGAATTATTCAAAATGTAGTATAAATTTGCTTCTAACGATTTCCGGGTACTTTTAAGAGTTGCAAGAATATCACAGCTCATTACAAATCAGAATAAGTAAACAAATAATTTTTTTTTTGTTTGTGATTATCTACTTGTACGTAATTAGATTTTAAAGTTTTGTGTTAATGATACTTGTTAGTTGAATTGGAGAGTACTGTGAATTTAATTTCACTTTCTTCATCTTTTATAACCTCAATTCATATTTTTCTATTGCCAAGTTGAAAAATAAAATTCAGAATGCACAATATTAGTCATTTAAAAAACTGAGAAAATTTGATGTTCACCAAAAAAAAAAAATCAGAAATGATGAAAAAAACCAAATAAAGTTGAATGAACCTAAGAAAAATATTTTTTCCTAAACATTCATTTCAAATATCTCTTCTGCACCATAAAAAAATTCCCACATCATCCACACCACAAAAAAAGCGCCAAAATCTCAGTGATTGCACTTCCAGAAGCGAAACTAGATAATTTTCTCTTCATCACGAGATAACTCGACGCCATAAGAAATTCCTTGGCTAAACGACGAATTTTAAACACACCCTGAGCTACAATGTGCCATTACAATCTGTGAAGCCGTTTTACAGCCCTTAACGACATCAAGTGAAGCTCTAAAACTTCGCTTCTGCCTGAAAAATCCCTTTACAAAATAAAATAAAATAAAATTTCATTTGAGTACTAACTGCTCGCAAATAAATCGATCATTCAGAGCAAACATCTGCAGAAAGAGAGCCTAAAACCAAAAAGAGGGGAAAAAATGTTAGATACCGTACCGTGAGACATAAAAAAATAAGAGACTATTTTAAGACATGCTGCAAACTAGTTTCACGTCGGTTGCCAGTTTCAAATAAAAAGAAAATGAAGAAAAATTGTCACTTTGGTAAAGGTTTCCAGCTTTATACGTTTAGTGGCCACCGTCCAATCCCACAAGAGGCCGGAAGGAAGCCTTTGAGAGAAGGCACTGGACTCACCATTTCACTTGCCTCTCTTTATCGATCGCCAATGAAAGTTTGCCATCAAAAACGTTAACACAACTCACAATGAGATTTAGCAGCCAAAGCCTTAAAAAAAAAAACAGAAAAAAATAAGTGAATTTGCAATTTTCCAGCCTATCATCCTATTCCTCATCCGTCTCGCGTGTCAAGAGGTTTGATAAAAACATTCGCGCTTCTGCTTGTCTGATGCAAACAAACAAGATGAATGATGGGCTAGTTTTGGGTAATATGAGTATAAACATCATCATAATCATCTTGTACGATCATTAAATCATTAGAAGCAATTCACAAAAAAAAATATTTTTGGTAACTGATGTTGAAAAACGAGTAAAAGTGAGAACTTTTTATACTTTAGTGATTACTTTAATTTCCCCACTTAAAACAAACATCGTTCTTGGTGATTGAAATTGGAAAATCAAAGACTCTTATTGTATTAAGTGAAACTTCGATCACGAACAAAAGTTTTCCGAATCCCCTGGTTATTTTTCTCCCACAATTTTCAATCCGGATAACAGAATTAGGGTGCAAACAAACTCCTGGAGTCAAGAGAGCATGAAAAACAGTTTGCCATGCATCAATGATAATGGCTCGTTTTGCATGGAAATGCACTACTCTTCGGACAAGTGTTGACTTCTCGAGAAAACATGCAATCTTTCCCTAATCTTTCTTCCAGCTAATATAATACCAAGAGAGAGAAGCAGACACACAAAAGTTTTTCATTTAGAGATTGCATTGTGATAGTGCAGCAATCTTGTTCAGACTTAGTGAGAAAATAAAGGCGAAGGAGTTTGTACACAGCATTCCGGCTTAAAACCTAACAAAATGGACGTACTAAAGCAAAAGTAAATCGATTTTTAAAAGCGTTAAGGTTTTGTCACATAAAACAATATTCTGTATTGTAACCATTTTGTTAATTGCAACTTTAAAAATTCATTTTTTTTATCTGAAATTTTAATTACAAAATTAAAAAAATAAATCTCGTTACATACCGGTAACCACAATAATTTTTTTAAATTAAAAAAAAATTACTGAAAGAAAAAAGTAAAGATAATTATAAAAAGCAGCAAGATCACACAAGCAAAATGGGAATTGCAGACAGATGTTGCACTGTACAAAGAAAGAAATTGAGACCTGTTTCCCATTTAAACCACATTTAAATGGACTTTTTTCCTAAGGGGCAACCGTCGAGCAACGTATGTTAGCTATGTACACGCAAATAGAGTGGCCAGAAGCAATCTTCCAATTTATTACGACCAACTAGAGCTGGATGCCACCTGAGACCCTAAAACCAGACGACGGCTCAAACTCAATCTAATAAGAGAAGAATTGTGCAGTGGGCACACAGTCGGAACAAATTTATTTCCCACCCTCGAAAACCAAGAAAATAGACCTGCGATTTACGTAAATTAAATATTTGAAAAAAAGTTGCAAAAAATTCATTTATATTTCAATAAAAAAAAATCTCTCCCAACTGCCATTTACATTCTCTTTCGCTCCAAAACACTCTAATTAAACGGAATTTTAACAAACGCCTCACTGGTATTTTTACTGGTAAAAAAATAAAGAGTTAAGAGAAAAAGTAAAGCTAAAAAAAAGTAATGGGAACAGAGTGCAACTCTGAGACGTTAAATCCATATTTCAAGAAAAGAGGCAAAAATCTCGCTTCTCTCTGCATTCAACCATATAATCAGCTTATAGAGTTAAACGACTCAAAAGATTTTTCCTTTATTTGGATTTTTTCTTCTTAAATTTAACCGGAATGTTTTCTTCAGTGTGCACTTAGGAAGAGAATAAAAAAGTAAAGTTGTTTTTTCTATTGATCTATTTTTCTATTTCCATTTCAATTGAATTAATGGCACAGGTGCGTCGTACAATGTCATGTTGAGAATAAGTCGAATGACAATACAACTAATGCCACATGATATCAACCATAGATGATGACAAGAACTGCCGAGGCAATAACTTATGCATTCGGTTTCATTCCCCATCACGATCTAAATCAATCACCAGAGGTAATTGCAAGTGGCCATAAAAATGTCAGTTTCAGCAGTAAAACCACAATAAATGTCAATAAATGATTTTTCATTGCTGATATTTTGAAAATTTTAAAACCATTATTTATTTTTACCAATGTTCAATTTTATCGTATTTTTATAATAGACTCGACACTAGGGACATTGTAAAGATAGAACTGTGCAGTAGCTGCACTCGTAAAATTGGAAATAACTTATTTAAATAGATTTTACACAAATTCCTGATAACTGTCGTCAATGAAAATCATAAATTTGTTAGGAGTTAAATACTAATCTATAAATTTAATTTTTAAACCTCTGTTTCCGGTATTGATGATGCAGGTGAACCATATTATGCGATTGAAACATTATCAGTAGTGGTTGAAAATCCTCTCAGTGTGAAAAGGTTGAACCCTAGAATCAGAAGTGTTGTTGATAAAATATTCAACATGCCAGTTGCCTACATTGCGTGAAATTCTAACTTTGTTAACACAACAGTAAATGTTGTGTAAGATTACACTGTATTCAGATTTTATCAACTTGAAAAATCAAACTTTAAAAAAGTTCACACTAAGATAAATTTTTTAAGTTTGTTACTTTGTAACGTTTCTCTCATATTAAATCAAAAAGTTCACACAACTTGACACAACCGCTATCTTAAATTAATTTATGAAATAAGTTATCATCATACCCAAAGTCAATACTTCAACTCTTCTAATTTATTTCTTCCCGTTGTCAACATAATTGCATCATTCAGCAATTGCGTGTGGAAAACTACAGCATTCAAATTGCACTAGCACGGCAATTCATTGCCAATACTTGTAATTGCTATCTTCAACGACGTTAATCAAAATACAATCTCTCAATTTATCATCTGAGGTACACCCACAAGAAGACAATAGATTTTACTGTTATCAACAACAGATCCCAAAAAAACTCCGTTTACGTAATTACTGAGTAAACACATGCACTTGTCGCGCTTTTAACGTGATTCTCGTTGTTATGATAGCGATAAACATTTTTTCCATCCTGAAATTGTCATTGCATTGCATTCCAGTCTGGATTCTTTCATACACATTTTGCCTGCAGACTGCAGCAGAAACTGTCCAACACATAATCGAATTCAATACCAAGAGAAAAAAAAAGTAAAAGAAGACGTGGATGTTTAGCAAAAAGACCATTGCCATACACAGACGACATTTAAAGTACGGTATTAGGAAAGATTTATTTTGTCAACTCCATTTGCTTTTAAATCAGATTGTTATCTGGACGCAAACAACTGCAACCACTACAGTTCAATTCATTAATTGATATATTAACTTAATTTAGTTCTGTAGCTTGTGTTAATTACTAGACGAGTGATTAATTACATCTTTAAGACGGTGCATTGGTATTAATGTATTGCAAGTGGTAAATTTTCTGTGAATAAGCACATTTTTAGTGGCTTAAATTATGTTTTAAAGTGTCATCAAGTTGCATTGTAATTGTAAGTACTAAAAGTTGCGTGTGCAAAAAGAAATTTAGGAACTTTAAAATGTATCAGTCATTTTAAAATTATAAATTAAACTCACAATTGATGTTCTCTAGCATAGTAGCTCACAAAAAAACTTCAATTCCACTCAAACAAAACTTAATTCTTTTTTTAATTTTTCTTCTATTTTTTCATACAATAGTAGAGTGTATACAGCCAATTAAGAAATTGCTAACTTCAGCACTTCTTCCTATTCTTAAAGAATACAAAAAATTAGTAGAAAAGCCGTTTAAAAATTAACAATTCATTAAAAATGGATTAGCTCTAATGCAGTGAAAAAGAGAAAGAAATTCCTCTACTAAACTTCCAATAAAACACATTTCAACTGACCTATTTTGCAATTGCAACTTGCGGTAAACACAAGGCAAGCTTTAGTTTCACTGACAGCACAACAATTCCACAAGTTTCATTAAAAAAAGAGAAAAAGTCGACGCCATTAGT
This sequence comes from Geophilus truncorum, assembly GCA_034695745.1. Classification (NCBI taxonomy): domain Eukaryota; kingdom Metazoa; phylum Arthropoda; class Chilopoda; order Geophilomorpha; family Geophilidae; genus Geophilus; species Geophilus truncorum. The sequence goes on along the minus strand of JAQFZP010000126.1, from coordinate 32,614 downwards.
TCTGCCACTTTAAAATTAAAAATTAAGGATACACTCGAGCTAAAATAATTGCGCAATTACATTTTTAAACCTAGCTTAACCATTGCGAGCTATAAACAAACCTTTATTTATAAGGTAAATTGTATTTTTTCCCTTTATTTGTTTTTTTCTTCTTTCTCCACTTCACCACCAACACTTCTTATTAATGACAGCAGTTAGTACAAATGGGACACGCGTCTCCTTCTTGTAATTACACGAGAATCAGTAGTGGCACCGCAGGAGGCAATTTATGGGCTTTGTTATGTACTTGTCCTAAGAAATGAGAGATGTGAGCGAATTTCCAAGAGATTGCAGGAGCAGATGTGCCCAAGTTCACTGATTATCTCAGGTCTAGTAAATTATCATAACTTCTAATTGCATCTAATCCCAACGAAAAAAATTAAGAAAATTACTGTCATTGTGCTTTAAAGTGATAAAACACGTGATTAAAACGCAGGATTATTGCAGACAAACATAAAATAGCAACTCGAGTGTTAGATTTTGTAGGTGCAGAAAAGTTAAGAATTTCTGTAAGTGAAATGGCGGTGACCTGTAAATGGCGCGCCTCAAGCAAAAACGCGAGTGCTTTTTCATCGTCCATCTGCACCTGTCACGTTCACACACTGCCCAATGCGAGGATTTTTGGCGACAAAAGAAGAAAGTTTAACATCTGATAATTTTTTTCTATCCAAAGCTTCTTTTGGCATATTTTACCAGAATTGAATAGCCACTAGCGGTTCAGAAGTGATAAGAAAATTTGTTGAATGAATTTATTTTTAATGTTTGTAACCCGGGTAATGAAGATCAAAGAAGGCGTTTAATTAAAGGCAAAATAACAAATGTAATGTAAATGGCACGAATGTTTCCGTTTAATCTACATGAAAGAAAAAATAAACATTGCAATACCTTGGGTCAACAAATATTGACTTGAGACCCACATAAATGATTAGACTAAATTCAATCTTGCATTACATACGTGTATTAATTAGGCAATTTTTAAATACAGCGCTTCAATGGCTAAAAGCAATTTGCAATAAACATGTTTTTGGTCAACAGATGATAAAAACTTTTGCTTGATCAAACTTAGATATGGTGACGTATCTAAACGTTGCAAATGAAATTTTAAAGATCAAATGAACTAAACATATTATTAATTATGAATCTACTCCTCAGTCTCACAAACAATAATTAATCCTTGGCAAATAATTTTCACAGACACATTAAAATAAGTAAAAACCGATCGCGAAAAATAAATGCTTAAAGGAAAATGGATTATATGAGAGCTGCCGCGATTTACGAGGTCACGAAGTCTGCAGTCCCTGTAGCAGAAATTGTCTGAATTCATTGTTCTTCGGCGACTGAAACGGGATTTAGTCCTGAAATTCTCTCGAGCAGAGTTTTTGTGTGTCAATACATTTTTCTTTTGATATTCACTGTTTATTATAAAATTCAACGTGTCAAAAAACCATTTGGCGATAACTAATTGTTGTTTGTGATGTGCAGATTCACATTTAATGATAAACCAGTTCAGCTCACTAAACCTCATCTATTTTTCTGCATCCAATTAATTTAAATAGATGTCTTATATATGGCGATGCAAATTTAACTAAAATTGGGTGTGGTGTCACTTTCGCAACCATTGCAAGCGCAATCATCTGCACAAGAGTGGGAAATCCAGCTCGCGCCGCCTTGTGGTTGCCCCCATGCATAGCTAATACTCCATATTAGTTAATATACTGGAATGGTTAATTCGAGATATGTGGTTTGGTGTTAGATGCATACAACCGCACGAAAAATCCTGCAGATCCCGGTTTACATTTTTAACACGATGGCGCTGATATAAAGTATGAAATTGGTTCTTAAGACTTTATGTACTCTACGATACTTTGCAACGATAAACCTGGCCATCCAACGGCAAACGTGATGTTATAAAAACGTCCTCGAGTCCTATATTTTTAATGCTCGATCTGATGGAATATAGAGCATAAACTGCCGTTTTTACTGTACCAATATCTTTTTTCCTTTGAAAGATAGTGATAAGGTGGCGTCACGTATTGTAATACAATAACCACAATCTAAATATAGTCCTACATCATTTTGGTTACAAGACATCAAAATTCTGACGAATTCCCGTTTGTTTACCAGTGATAACGAATGATTTAGAGTCATATTAATGCTTTTTTGGCATTTCAAGACAATACATCTGTCGAAGCGCCGCAGCGCATGACATTCGGAGAAAAGAATTATTTGCCCAAACTTCATCAAACGCAGAGCAAAATATATGAGTCGAGGGAATTGAGAAAAGTGCGCAAATTCATAAATATAACCACATTGCAGGAGGTGGACACAATGGCAATGTGACGTTCGTAGCAAACAAAAGATAGAGCGACCTTCCTTCGACTAAACACACATCTTCATTTTAGCTGTGATTTATGAAGCAACGTTCTCGCCAGCTTACGTCAATGTACATGACACTGCCTTGTATGCAGATGACAAGTGGGGCTGCAATGTGATCTGACCTTTACTTGCAAAATGGGCTCCCATTTATTTCAATGATGGTGGCAAATTGCTAATAAATTGAAGACCGCTTCAATGAAGCGAAAGAGAATTATGTTAGAGGTCAATGTCCCGAGTTAAAGCACTACATACTAGATAATTTTTTAAAAATTCCAACCTTAGTATGTGCGTATCAGGGTTGGGACCATTACGGTACTGCGTTTGCAGTAAATAGTTAGTTACAGTTATTGTAACTTTGTATAAAATTTTGACAGTTACAATTCCGGTTTCATTATGTTACAGTTATTCATTACCGTACAATAATATTACCCTAATTAATTTTAAGCGAAATTTTGTACGGCAAAATCTCAACAAATTGGAAACTTCGTACGTCATAATTATTTGTTACAAATTTAATTTAAAATATTTTTATTATAATATTTTTTTAATGTAATAATACTGTAAATAATTTTGGCCTTACACTTAAAAAAATTTTGTTTCAAAAATTACTATCTTGAAGTTCAGTTACTAAATAATGATCTTTATCAGACTGTTGCCAAGAAACCTTTAACGCTGCACAGTTTAGATGAAATATTAACTCTTCTATTGGTCCCAACTTGACTAGCTACTCCTGTATCACTCTAATCTCCCCACGAACTACGAGGAAAAGAACGTGCTCTTTTCTCTTCTGTCCTTGGCCAGTCGAGGAAATCATCCTAATAAAGAGAAACTTCAAAACCATTTCGAGACACCTTTTTCCGGCCGAGAAGTATCACATGCCAAAAGACTGTCACCGCTACTTCCTGCCACGCACGTCGCGAAAATAACCCTTCCTTTATTTAATATATATATATTGACCACGAATCGCTCGAAATCAGCACTGCACCTTTAGGCTTCTCAAATCAACTTCACGGTGCGTTTCTATAACAACAAAGACGTGTTTGAATGCCACAAACACTTCTCACGGCATGGACATCGAGAAAATTGTAAGTAATGAGATATCTGAACTCATATAACATTAGTTGCTATGGTCTTTTATTAAATCCTTGTTCGGCTGTTGTTGAGGTGATCGTAATGAGTGCTTGCATGCACGGCTGTTGAATAACCCAAAATCATTTTAACTTTAAAAGACCTTGTACACGCAACTTTCAGTGGAGAATAGAAGAAAACATGAAAAGTTGCTGTTATTCAAAAAATGCTTCCGCTTAAAGCGTGAGTTTCGTTCCATATATTATGCTTTCTCTGTGAAAACTTAAAGATCATATCTCTGAGCATTCAAAACAAACAAAAATATGGAATTTAGGATTTGTGAAAATATAACACATTAGTTATTAAAGCAAATTTAAATTTATTTAATAAACGATTTGCTAAATGTGATGATCGTGGCATTAAAACAACATTACCGTAGGATATCAGTATTTCTGCTATGCTGTACTATCATAAGTAATAAAATATGAATAGAGATTAAAAAAAAATCCCCTAGGCATTTAAAAAATTTAAACAAATATTTCTCTACTTCAAACAACATCTTCAAAATAACCCGAGGCAACGAAAAAAATAAAGATAATGCTTGTTTTCGTAATTTCGTTTCAAGACAGACAACACTTGATGATGTTTATCCGTAAATTGACCCTCTGTTCCAACCTCATGCATTGCATCGTGTGCAGAAGAAACAAACGATAATCGCATCAAGCTGTGAGTTAATAGAAATCTTTTTGTTCAAATATCTTTTTTTTTTTTTTTTTGGTGCTTCCTTTCATTTTTTAAAACAAAACACTTCAGTTCTTTTAACTTTAAAATTTTAAAACAAAGTCTTTGATTCTTCACGAAGCTAAAACTTTTAAGTATGCAAATGATTTTATTCCCACTCATTTCCACCCACGATTTATTGGCTCTCCACTCCAACCCTACTCACAATGAACAATTCTTAAAATGTTTGCATATAACCAAGATATTTCCACTCAAAAAATAATTATTTTTAATGTTTTTGCTTTTGAAAATTATTTTGATAAATTTCATCACACAATTAGAACCTTTTTTTTTTACATTTCAGATCAACATTAGTCTATGAAGTGATAATGCCGTAAAGCCAACCCTGACATTTTACGAGCAGCAAAATGTAAACTTGACATTTTACAGCTTTTAAACTAGCAAAACACTCGTTCCAACTTCTACCCTGATCACCCACTCCCAACCACCCAAGACCAAAACTCTGAAGTCATTGTACGCCTTCATGCTTTCCTTACGCCATTAAGCTCATCCTAGAGGGAGTCACAATTGGCATAGATTTCTTTAATCAGCTCTACGCTATTTCAATGATGTTGAATAATTGAAGTGTATGGTACAAACTTGTTCGGCTTGACAGCGTTTATCTCAATGCTACGTTGTGTGCTCGAACCTCTGATTCCTCGCTTCAAACCCAACCAACAACGAGTCACGTAAAGTCATTAGGGCCTTTGCGCATCACTTGCCATACAGACCTTCTCTTTTATTTTCCTCTTCCCTCCAACAAATTTGATCTGTCACTAGACTTGTTCGCTGACACGTAAACCTGTTTATTTCATTTTCACCTATGGGTAGCTGAGCAACCGACAACGATACGTTTCGTTACGGTGTTTACTTCTCGGCGAAACGTAAATAAATTTAAGTAATTGCTCGCACATTGGTTTAACCCTATTCTAAGTTTATTGTAAAAACAGACAACACAAACCCACAACAAACACATCCATCATAATGTTAAAAAATTAATTTACTTTCCTCCCAGCTTTTTCTGTCATCTTTTCGAGTAATTTGCTCAGAACTTTTATAGTGCAATTTAGAAAAACATTCCTTGTTTTCTTTGGCCTTGCAACCATTCTTTCACTCCAATTTTTTTTCTTTTTTTTTTTTCGTCTGACTCGCACTTTATTCCGTGCCTCTTTTTCGAATGTCAAGACAAGAGTAGTGAGTTGTTGACAAAAGAGCCTTACTCTTTTCTCATCTGCCCGGCTTTTCTTGTGCCAAAACCCTTCACACCAGGTGTCGCTCTTTCGTGCTTACATTGTATTTACATAGAGCGAAATGGGTATTCCCTTCGCCCTCACAAGGATTTAAGTGAATATGTATAAGGTAAACCTCACTCCGCAATTTCGAAAACAAGAAGATGGTAAACATTTAGACAGAAAAATAAAACTAATAAAAAAATAAATTTACTGAGGGTTTAGTCGAAACGAGTGAAAATTGTTTGATGCAGAGATTTTTACCATACAACAGTTACAGTAAGTGTAAATGAAAAACAATGAACTTGTTCAAATTTCTCGTTGTAATAATTTTTGCTATACATAGCGTTGATTAGCCAAATGTTGACTTTTTAAGAAAAACACAAAATGCATTTGACTGTTTTTGCGGCTTCTCTATAAACTTAAAAACATTTATCTTGTAAATTATTTATTTTCTTTAGATTTTAGCCCATCAGTCATGTTCCCAGTTTAAGCCTTTTATCACCTTTTAATTGTTAATGTTTATTCACTTTTATAATAATGTGATGTAGCGAATTACTGATATTTGTTTAGAGTTTTCTTTGTAACTGAATTTAAATTGTTGATTTAGTAAAGCGTTTGCTTTGCTCCCAGCAACATCATTTTTTTATCTCTCTCTTCCTCCTGATTATTGCATAGACTAGCCTCTTAGACAAAAAAATTTAAGAACGCAGCTATTTAAAACCTTTAGGCCCAGTTGCATCAACAAAAGTTAAAATTTAAGCTGAGTTTAACAATTCTTTTAACATTGGTTAAACTCTAGTTAACTTTAACTTTCATTGGTGCAACTGACCCTTAGAATTTTAACTCAAAATAAATCCTCCTCAAACATACAATCACAATAAACATAATCATACCCATTATCTTAATTATTTCCTCACTAGTAACACTATTCTTCTATATACGGATCACATATACAGAGTTTTAACTATCCACTCTCCTCTTCCACTAAAACAAAAACCACGTCTATGAAACACAATCTTGTCTGCACTTACAACTAAAACTCTTAGGGCCAGTTGCACCAATGAAAGTTAAAGTTAACTAGAGTTTAACCAATGTTAAAAGTATTCTTAAACTCAGCTTAAATTTTTACTTTTGTTGGTGCAACTGGACATCACTAACTTAATATATTTTTATACAAAATATTAAGACAAGTAAGACTCCTTAAAAGCTAGGACTAGTTTCCCTAACTATGACTATTTAAACACCAGAGAAGGCAGGGGTGGCAAAGTTGTAAATCAGTTCCTGCAAGAAGTAACTACCTAGTTCTTAACCCCCTCTCCCGACTTTTATTCGACTTTTATTAACTCGCGTCGAGCCATCAAATCTGTATATTACATTTTCACCTTTGCACACTTCAAATTCCCTGATTTTTCACACCCACAAATCACAACCAAATTTCACTAACTTCACTAATTTCCCTCCACCACCTAATTAAAATTAACAAACAGATAAATATTTTTTCCTCCCCTTGGCTACCCAAAACACCTGGCTGTTTCGCACCAATTACATTAATTGAAAATTGCTCAACAAACAGTAATTTATTTTCCACTTCAGACACACAGTGCTCGCTCTTATTTTAGTGCTATTTATTACACCAGAGAAGCGAAAAAGAAATAAAATCACACACATCTCTGTCCTGACGTATGACTTGTCAACTTATCTCCCAAGAAAACCATTCAAGTGCGAGCAGTAGCACAAGAAATTTTCAATTTTTCAAGGGTACCAGCTGCTGGTCGAAGGCGATAACTGCACACTAAGTCCGCACGGATTGCTCTTGTTTTATTTTACCATCCTTGTACACATCCTTTCACGAGTAATTTAATCCGCAAAGGTCTGGCCTGGCGATTTCAAATTTCATTTTTCTGCCATCACCAACTCTCTTCGAGGATAGCGTTACCCGAGACAAAATGCCATTAATTTTTCTCTTCTTGGAACAAAATATCTACAAGAAGAAGCTAGTTAATTAAAATACCATTAACTTTTTCTTTTTAATAAAGATCAATGAATTACGTGATACTCAATGTACTCAAGAGTTACTTCAAGTGAAATGAGAAAACTAACCTAGTCCACTTCAAAGTACATTTTTTAGAAGAATATGTTCGAGAAAAGCTTGGAATTAAACTTTTAATTAATACTTTATTAAAAATATTTCATAAAGTTATAATTAGAGATGCAGATGTAAGTAATTATAGTATTTAAAAGTACTGTGCTGTGAATTGAAATTACGTTCATAATTAAATTATATACTGAAATTCACAAATTGAGTTTAAAAACGTGTTACCAATCCTTCAAAAAATCAATTAATTATTAATGTATGCCAATGTATCGTAAATGTTGGAAAATAAACAAAATACTGATCGTTAGTGGCAAGCGTTTGTTTTGTTTTTTCTTCAATCAACCAAATTGAATAAGTGCATGGCATCATGTCTCGAATCAATGTCTCGCAAACTTACATCAAAGAAAACTAATACGCGGTTAGTTGAATTTAAAAATTAAAATTCATATTTTGTTTACGTTGTCAAAAAACACCATTTTTATTTCATGCCAGTTAAATACTCATTTTCATCTTACACATAAATTTATGTTTATTTTATACTTCTTTTCTAAATTTATTCAAAAAAAAATCACGTCGCCATAATCACCAAAAAAACATGGTTGTTATAATCAATTATAAAAACTCACTCGAGACTCATAAATTGCGAGTTGTTTTCAAGTAAAGAAAGAGCAGTCAACAACAACAAAATAAAAAATAAAAAAATAAACCTAAAGAAGTGAGTAAACCAAAGTGGACAGAAGTGCCAAAAAAAACTCTTTCCAAAAACGCCGGTCTGCATTCCAAACATGGTTGCAATACCAGAGCCAAATCTGCGGCGATCGTTGCTCTGATGACACGGGCCAAACCCGATATCTATTCCGGTCGCGAGAGGCGCAAATGCGCTCCTGCTCCCCTCCCGCCTATCTCTTTCGCTTTTTTGAGCAAGGTGTGATTGTGCTGGAGGGGAAAATGGACTCTCCAACCTGCCCCCACTTTACAGTTTGGGCAAAGCTTCAAACTTAGGAAATTTAATCAACTGTCGTCTACACTCAACTTCTTCCATTATCCCTCGGTTTTTGTAAAAGCCGAGAGAAAAAAAAAATAGAATTTGATGTCTTAAAAAGACTCAATTCGCCCATTTTCTATTTTAATTGATCGCTAAAAGCCCTAACTGCAACAATTCCACTTTTTCCGAACTACCACTTCTATTTCGACTACTTTAAATATCGATTCGGAATCCTATAAGACAACGGGCGCTTTCCTTTCATAGTATTCGAGCTTAGCAGATAAGCCCAACTCGGGCGGAGCTTTCTCAGGATCAATTTTGAGTAAGCGTGTATACTTTCTCACATGTTCATATGCCTGACTATGCAAATAACAGTGCAACTTGCAGTTTTGCGAACAAATTGTATGCTGGGAGCGATGCCGTATCAAAGATGAAGTTACACTGATAGAACTGTCAAGTTTGAGCGTTTTCCAATCACATCATTTGTCCGAGAGAAATGGACGCAAAATGCCACTTACATGCTCCGCCTTCTCAATCCGCAAAATAAGGTAAATATTTCATGCACATCAGTAAAACTTTCCACTTATTACCAACTTTAAATATTTACTTGATGCTTGGTGCAGGTCAGTCAAAGCAAACATTTCGCGCATTTGTGAAAGCTGCTATCTTTTATTTAGGAAATCTGGAATATGCAAGAGGATTTTCTGGGGATTAAATCTAAAGCTCGGAGATTAACAATTTACATTTGTGTTAACTTTTTCTTGGAAGTAATTCAATTGGTGTTGAGGGTGCTATCATTGATTGTTATGAGCTTTGTGATGTAATGAGTCACACTAACAGTGCCCTCAGGTGATATTTGTGTAAATGTTGATGTCGCGGTAAAGTTGAATTCCTCTGAGAATTGGATTTAGATATTGAACATTTATACACTTGGGAAATGCACCAGAAATTCAAAATGCTAACTTCTAACCAGCGTTGCAACGATTTGTCAGTTTTGCGAATCGAATCATGATTCACAATTCCCTTCAAATTTCACGAATCGATTTGTGATTCACTATTCGAAAAACTAGCATAATTTAATTCGAATCGCGATTGTGTAACTTCATTGTATAAGGATGCACAGTTTACATCCAGCAAATAGATTATCATTTATGATAACCTCCTGAGGTTTTTTCACAAAGAAATATAAATCCCTGAAAGTGCCATGTGTGATTTTTGAGTCAAAATTCGTGAATGTTGGAAGCTTCTGAGAATGCAGTATTAAGAGCAAATACTTACATATAGGATACCTAGTGACGAATCGAATCCTCGAATCCTCAGACCCATTTAACGATACACAATTCGATTCATTTGATGTTTGGCTCTGCATGATTAACGATTCGATTCACTAAATCGCATCGTGAATCGAATTGTAAATCGATAATTCAAATTCATTGTAACACTGCTTCCAACATACAGTTATTTCTTGTTCTTGTAAACATTCAGCATTCGATTGTAATTGTTTGTTTACAGTTGTTTCAGTAAGAACAAACAGACTTAGAGGTATTCATTGCTATGTATTCGAACGGCACACAGTAAAAACCATGTAGATGTTAAAACTTTACCAACATTTCCTATTGTAAATAAACATCCTCCGCTCATTAAAAAAAATTTCCACTACTTGCTCAACCTAACCTCCAAAAAAGTCGAATTGGAGGGTGAAGGGAGAGAAACAGGTTAGAATTTTCTCATCACAGCCTCTGGCGTGTTGCGTCGACTGGAGATAAACATTTTCGCGCCATTTCTTACACCATCTTCAATCCACACGTAAAAGCAATAAAAAAGAAAATAAACCCAATGGAAATGCGCTTGCCACCTCACTTGAGCATACAGCTCTGGTAATAAGTACAACATGAGATGCAAACGAATGACTTTCAAGCTAACCGTGCGCGCGGCGAGCAAAAAGCGAACCGAGCGAGCAAGAAATGCGAATAAAAACGAGATTTCGGCACTAGCCGCCATTTCTCATGCGTTTGCGTTACAATGCTTGCACATTAGGACGAAAGTTTAGAGAAGGAAAAAATTGATTCCAAAAAATCTGTCCGTTGATCCTCTGCTCCAACGTTGCCAAGGAGATAGCGCAGAGATCAATGCGAATAAAACGAGAGCCAAGAGCCTCTTCTCGGTCGAGACGGGAGAATCCACGGCCCTCAGGGTTCTATTTAGGTTGGAAGGCGAAATGTCTGAACTTTCAGCACACTCGACAAGCCTCTCTCGGATCGAAAATAGAAGAAAACTATAGCTTAGATATTGACTTTTCCTTTTCTTAACTCTGTTCTTTCTTTACTTTCTAGCATTCTCTAAAATGCGTCCGATTACGTATATTTGTTTTACGTTTCGCTATGTATTCGACTCAATTCATCTCATAAATCTGAGAGTCGAGATGGAGCAAACATTGCTATTTGGGGGAAAAAAAAAAAGATCACGTTCGGATGACTCGACATGTCATGCGACTCATTCCAACAGCCTCGGGAGAATGTTTACAAACTTGTAGACGTTGAAGAAGCTCCCGAGTAATCTGTACCTGACCCGCAATTAACCTCTCAATTACACAAGGAAATGTATTAAAGAGTTACGATATAAGGAGCGAAATTAACATTTCGTACTTTAACTCTTGTTTACAACTTTTGCGCGTCATTAGTTCGCTAATTGCAATTTGTGGTAGGTGGAAAATTTAAGATGAAACTTAAAGATAAATATTGTCGACTTTGGAGGAAGAAATTTACATATTTTTATCAAAAGCAGCAATAAATTCACACATAGTAAATAATAAAAATATCTACTATGCTACTTTTAATTTATATTCAATAACCACAACTTTGAATTTAAAACTTGTTGGTCCTACCGAAATAATTCCATATTTTAAAGATTCATTTCTAAATATCAGAATTTTTTTTTTTAGCAGATGGTAAGTTATACTTCAGCTGTAACTGTTTTGCAACAAGACATTTAAACATTCAGTAAACATAAAAATACTTTACCCCTTTGGCTGTATCTCTTAAAAAGATGTCAAAAATGTCGAAATGCCACCGACTTTAAAATGAAATAAAATCAATGTCTATAAACCTTCGAAATTGCAGTGAATGATTATTTCCCGTCTTGATTTTGTTTTGACTGTTTGAGGCAAAAAGCACATCCAAAGGTCAGACATTTCAACTTTCTATGATGGCTCGGACTTCATGGAAACGACGGAAATTGAAAAGCTGATCTGCGCTCTTTTGGCCCAGAGTGCACCGTACTCGCTTGAAAAATATATAAGCGGCCAACGGCCGACCATCGCTCACAGTATGAGGTAAATGTCAAAATGCTTTTATGCGACGGCTGTGTGTGAGTTCGTCATGAGAAGAAAACTCTTCGCAGTGGACAAGAAGCCTTGTGAAAAGGAATGAAATATACGGAGGCCATGAAAGAGCGTCATAAGTTTTGCTGGCTTGACTCCAGGATTCAAAACTAAAATAATGCACTTGCCAAAGTACTCTACCCCCTACAACACATTCTCCCTCACTTCTGTATACAGTACATGATAAAGGTGTTGACTGGAAATGCTCTAGGAAATAACAAAAACAATTTCTATTTAAGATCTAATAAATTATAAATACTTAAAATGGATGAAAGGAAAATATTTATCACAAAATTAAAAGAAAAATTCAAACTACTGATGTTTTAATTACTCAATTACATGAAGCATTATGTACTGTTTGCAGTATACACGATTTGAGTAATTAATGCAAAGAATTTTAATTCTTTAAAGGCATACATTTCATTTATCTAAGTATGCAACTACATTTGTATTATTCATTAATGTGGCCTAAAGCAATTGACCAATTCTAATTGAATTAGTTAATTTAAATGACGTTTACATACCGTAGCAATTGTTTTTATTATTAATTTTTCATTATCTGGTTATTTACCTACACTTTAGTTTATCAATCAGTAAATGTTGTAGTTTAACCAAACATTCACATCCAAGAGCTCTACAGAATACAGTGCTCTTAAAATTTCCATTACTTGTGCAATCAGCAGAAAACTAGCAAACATCTAGCAAGTCATACGGGTACTTTAAACAAACCACTGTACTTTTCTTTTTGTAAATAACAAATAACCTCCAACTACTGTATACAGTACAAACTAACTTTAAAAATGCATAATCAAATTTCCCTTATTCTAGTTCGAAAATAAGCCACCACTTATAAAACCTTTTCCTTCTGAGACGATACTAGAAACTTATCGTGCATATGAAAAGCAAATAAAAAAGCAATTTCAAGTACAAGTAGCAATAAAATTAATGCGGACATTTCACTGCAGTCAGAACAAGTAAATTCCGTCGATGTACGACAATTCCTGGCACAAGCCTGAAAAGTCAGCTCGAGTCAAGTCAAATGACAAGCAAATTGCTTGAATTTCAGCGCACGGACACAGCATAACAACACTTGGTTTACAATGCCGACATCTCGACGAGCTTCACGAGTAGGCCACCAGAGGAATGCCCCGAGTTACAAATGACCTCATATACATGCAAGGACCATCTAACACCTCAACATGCATGCACCACGACGTTGTTTGCTTGACAGCAGCCTTCCCTGCATGTCCTCTGTCCCTTGTTAACAAGTGACAGTGTGCGGTTTACCTTCAAACGACAAATTAATCTCATCTACCAAATTGATGGATCCCACCAGCTGGCATCAATTTCCACACCTTTACAGTGCGGCATTCTCACTAATGCGTGACAACACCATAACTTGTGTCCAACGTCGGCTCTCATTATTCTGACTTTCGTCAACACCATCATTTTATCTCTCTTTTTTACAACGCTGCTAAAAGCGAAGGCGTTAATATAACGACAAGAATTTTTTATATTACGTTTTTTAAATATGTATTTGTAAAATTGTTAGGCTATATAAGCTTTATCAGAAATACATAAACTCCCTGGCTTTATAGCATTATCAAAATTTTCACTGCGAAATAAATGTTTTAGCGTGTGGTCAAACTTAACACTATAAGCATAGAAATTTCATCATTACCCACATTCTTGGTTTAAATTAAATTTGATATGTAAGCAAATAAGTTTTGAACCGATCTAGTGTTTAGTATGTAGACAAGCGTTTCTAATTTAACAAAACTTGTTTATACTGGATTGAAGAATTTTACCGGCCACGTAGTAGTGTCAAACGTTATTCCTCAGGTCAAATTGACAAAGCTCTTGCTGTTATAATAAAATTTAATGGGTAGCTAGAAAAGTAATCCAGCAATTTTCAAACTGCAATTAAATTTTGTCGTTAAAGAACCAAACAATCCCTTTGCGAATCCTATTAATACCGCGAATCTCATTCCCAAACTCTTAAAACACTAATTGTCCTAAAAAAATATATATAAAAATTAAATTGTATAAAATATAAAATAAATAATAAAAATTTAATATACAAAAATGATAAAACGTATTTATAAAAATCAAAGCAAACAAAAATAAAATAAAAAATTTAAAACTTAAAAAAAAAAAAGAGAAAAAAAAAGTATCCAAAGTAAACAAGCCGAAAAAACCAAACAAATTCAAAAGAAAAATAAATAAAATAGAATAAAACAAGACCGAAAAAAAACTACATTTTCGCACCCCCTCTGCAGACACGCCTTCATCTATAATTGGAGGGCTTTCGATGGAACCCATAGTGGGTGGCAGAGGGTTTGCCACACACAGGGGAGGATCTTTTGAGGACGGCCTAATCTGCGGATTGGCACAATGCCAAATGACCAACCACCAAACTCAATAGATTTCACTTCGACGACGGAGGCCTTGTGCATTGCCAAAAGACAAGAAGCAAAGTACGAAGAGAAAAGCGGAAAGAAAAAAATAAAATAAAAGGAGAAAAGAGATGTGGAATAAGGAGCCCTCTGACAACGATGCTGAAGGCGCAAGGAGCAGGTTAGGTCCAGATTGCAAGCTGCCCTTGCCTGACCTGTCGTTCGCTTTACGTTCGCCCTTCCAGCGACTTGTTGACATCGAATAGCACTTTTTATGGCGAATTACGCCTTGTTCCCCGTACTTGTAAGCGGAAAGCTTCGACCCTACGACTTGCCAGATTTGGACCACGCTGATAACTCGTGCGCGCATCTATCTGCCACAGACGGCTCCGATCAAATCTCCAAGGCGCCGCGACGAGAACGACAAAAAAGGGAGCAATTGTTTCGTACATGAAAACCGAGATTTGATAAGAAAATAAAGATGCGAATGCAAACGCTAATGAATATTTTAATTATTGTCTCGAGGGAGTGAGTGTAGCAATTTAAAGATGTTTACAGAATATTAAGTCGAATTTTGTCTAGCATTCTACTGTTAAAACGTAAGGGTTAAAGAAATATATATAAATTAGTTTAGTTAAAAATGTTATTTAAAAATACAATTCTATTTTCTTAATATATTGATCGACTGCAAGCTGAGAAGTGCAAGATTTTCAACGCCAAGTGGCCAAGGCACTTCTCACAACACGTCTAGACCAGAATACTCATTTAGCAGCACTTTCACTTTGGCTTCCAGTTCTAATTATGCAAATTTGAATTCAAATCTCAGTATTATAAGTATTTTGTAAAACCGAAATTTCAAAAAAAAGACTTCACTTTTACTTCTCTCGTTTGTTAGTATTTCTATGTCAAATGCTTTGTTTGCAACTTCAACTCCATCCAGTGCTTATCTCGTGAACTAAAACCGCTCCCGAGCAACTAAACATAAAAAAAAAATCACAAAAGATGTTTATACTATCACTTACGGCGAAATAATGCTGGGATCACTGGACTTCCGGCTACTCGGGCTCGGTTTTCAACACAGTCCGGCTCATAAAAATCGTTCAAGTGGTTCAAATGAATTTTTATCGCAGCCTCAAGTGTCGGCACCAGCTGGCTAGATTAAAGCTAATGACTTTCACAAAAATATCATGTATCCCGGAGTCAAGTTTCAAAAGACGGTATTTAAATAACGTCGACCTGTTTGACCACATTTCCTCAACCCGGCTAAATAATTCCACGTGTTGACGTTGGAACTTATTCTTTCATGGCATGCGTTAAACAAAGATGACTAATGTTTGAAATTATTAAACTGCACCCTCTGAAGTGAATTGTTGCTCCAGGGTCAGCAGTGGTCTCTGCTGATGCGGTAGGAGAAGCCAAGTGTGAGAAAAGTGCCTCTGTGACTGGCTGGGGAGTTGGAAAGGTAAAGCAAGCAACAAGGTTTCGTTGACCAATGACCGTAATGGCCAAAGAAGCTCTGGGGCTCATCTCATCCTACCTGGGGGTAAAGAAGAGATTAATTGACTTAAGACCACCACCCACATGGTTTAAAGTGGAGATAACGTTACGCCAGACGCTGTCAATTTTCTTAAGGCAAAGTCACTTACATGTCTAACAGTAAGTGAATTAAAAATATTTTTTTTTTTTTTAAATCTTATTTAACAAGAAGAGACTCCCGACTTAAAGGTAGTGAAATAGCCCCAAATTAATACAACACAATTGTCATACTGAATTACATTATTCCCTAAAATAATTTTTGACCGTACTCAATACTATGAGAGATTCAAAGTTTGCATTATTGAAGTAGTAATCAGTATGACAATTTTTTTGAATCAATTTGAAGGATTTCATTACCGTACCCTTAAGTTAAGAGGCTCTCCTTGTGATTTTCTTTTCCTTAAGTGAGTTATGGTATTTACTTTTAGAATTGATTTCAATAACATGTCTTTTGCATTTTGTGCAGCCATTTTGTTAGGAACTTTAAAAGTGTTCAATAATAATTTTTTTGACACATTTTCTTGACGACTGAAAAGCACCAGCGAGGAGAAACAAGTTTAATTTTATATTGGAAGAATATGAGTGCTCGTGTTCTTCTCCCGCGCCAACAAGGCAAGTGCTTTTCACTTCCGCTCTTCATCATTTTCAAATTTGTACAGGCGAACCTAGCAAACCATTATGGGCTTGAAATATTAGAAGATAAATTTCATCTCAAAATCTTTTTTACTTTGTCTTCCTAGTTTTATTGTGAAAAAAGAAAATGGAATAAAAAAAATAAAGTTGTAATTTTCGAACCACTTTCTCCTCATTAACACCACTTTAAGAAACAAGACAAGTAAAATATTTCAAAATATTGAACCACTACCAAAATCTCCCAAAAAAAAAACTTGTGAGTAGCAGTGCAAATATGGATAAATTTCATCTCAATTGCAAAACCGATATTTTTTCTCCTCTCGGCGCAAAAAAAAAAAAAAAAAATTCGATTTTCGCAATTTGCTTGTCATCTGGCAATTCCGCGCAATTATTCACCAACACTTTACACGCAAAATAACCACTCGAAGCACATCGGACTCCGATATCGGCCAGGCTAATACCGAATGTTCTACAAACGCAATTCAATCAAAACCCAAGACGCGCCAGCATCAAGAAAAATTTTACGGGCTAACGAGCAGATAAGTCAAGCAAGAAGCCGTCTTTAATGACATCAAATTCCAATAACCTATTCCCAACATTTCTCCTAAGCTTTAACGGCAACCGCATTAAAGTGAGACCAGATTTTTATTCCTCGCACATTATGTCGAGCCCGAACCTTTATCCATTTAACAGAATAAAAATGTCTCTTGATACGCGCACTTCGCTTCACACTTTTCACGACCAAAGTACTGGGTTATATTAGTGTCAGCGCACTAACCGAAAGTGACCGCACTTGTTTCTATACCGCAGATAGGTCACATCGCATTCAGCTACTTAGTGAAGGCCTCTTTCGTTATTACGCGGAGCTTGTTGGCAAATGATCTCCAGCCACATTCATTAAACAGGACATTATTCCCTGAGGATTGAGGGCGAATTTACGCAGCAGGCAAACTCTTTTCTCTTTCCTCTATCATCCACAGCTTTTACCAACATCCTTCTTCGCCTGTCCCGAGTATGCCGACGACAGATTTACAACCGCAGGGTTCATTAATTACTTTTACTGCGGAAAGAAAAAATTTAATAAATAATAGTGGTTAATGAAAAACTACAAAAATAATCGATAAATCATCATCCAAATTGAGCAAAAATTGTCATTTTGAAAAAAGAAAAAAAAAATTAGAAAACATTTCTAATTTTTTATTTTACTTCCAAAACTTTTCCCATCAAAAAATACTAAATGCTGGTTTGTTTTGACTCGACTGCCGGTAAAACTTCAACTGAAATTTCCTGTCATGGACAAATAATTTGCTATTTCCTTCCATGAAGGCCACTCGTAGCTAAACCTTGAAACCGGAACTCGCGAGCGACTGGCCAATATCGTGTCGGAAGTAGTCCTGACATGAACCTGGACCAACTTCCGCGAACTGTATCTGTTGTTGTGAGCAAACCATGAATGCAACACGGCTTAACCAAATACATGACAAGCTGGCAAAGGCCACAGTCATGGACCGAACTCGAGGAAGCCAAGTAAAGTTGCCCGGTCATTATGTACAAGTCACGGACAAAGTGGACAAAACTAAACAAAAGACGCGCCTTTTGCCTTGTTTCAACTGACGAATCTTTAAAAAGATATTAAAGAGTAACTTTTCAAAACAAATATTGATTTTAGATATTGACTCACAGTAAATATAATATTTAAAAATCATAAAGCAAATATTTTCGATTTTATATTTTACATTTTACATTTTTTTAATTTATTCACCAAATTTCCTCTTTTCTTACTACTCTCCTTTTCCCCCTCTCTAAACCTATTGTCTGCTCCGTGGTCTATTCTCCTCGTGCATTCTTTCCGTCATTCAAATAGATTGTTAATGGAATGCGTAGAAACGAAAAAAAGTAAGTTTAGAAGTTTAAAAGCTATTTTCCTTTTACATTCCATTTCTTTTTTTCTCCTTTTCAAATTCCTCTTTTTTGTAAATAGTTCATCGAAACCAAGTCGACGACCAGCAGAAACCGACGTCACTTTATACATAATATTCCTTCATTCTTCTTTTCAAGATGAAGATATGGCGCACTTGATACGAGTTTCAAATGTCGAACTCGAGCGAATCTATTTTTACTGCGTTTATAAAAACTCGTCTTTGTTCCGTCTATTTCCTTCGGGTTACTTTGATACAGTGCCAATCATCCTTCGTTTCAACTACCGTCTTAAGTTTCGAATGACATTAAAAGTCGACTTTCCTAATCTTCCAACTGCATCCTTGGAAAGATACGAGTCGCCAGAGATTTTTTTCTCCCATCTTAGAGCCTATCTGTTAGCCACAAATCCTACTTACCGTAGTTCTCGAGTCAAATCGGGTTGTCGTCGTTTTTCATTCACGACCTCACTACTTTTATCGGTAAGGTTCACCATCCCTGGCTTTAGACTTCAGAAGCTGACAATTTCAAATTGCCGTGTCACTACTAGGAAGCAATTTTTATTTTTCAAAGAAAACCAAATACTAACAAATACGGTAATTTTTTTCAGCTTTACATAACTTGAGCTCACCTTTAAAGAAGTTATTTGTCAATATTTTATATTTTGCTTCTGGTTACAGAGAATATGAAATATAGATATTCAATATTTTATAAAGATATTTTTTTTAATTTCAAAAAATATTTTAAAAGAAAGTTTTTTTTTTTTTTTAAGTTTTTTTTTTCTTTCTTTTCTTAATTCTCTTTTTAGAATTTTATGTCACTAGACCTTTAACATCAGTAACCTAATCCTGGGGATCGACTAAATCTAGTGCAAATCTGCTGATTCTAATAAGAGGTGTATTGGCTTTCAGCCCAAAAGCTCCAGTTCAAACCATGGTAGAGCTTCTCTGCCATGCAATACATTATGGATAGCTTCACCGCAAGCACATACAAGCTCAAACCCACAAACACTATTCAATGCCAGTTCCGACTCGCTGTTGATCACAGAATTGTCTGCCGAATATGAACAACATCAAAGAAACTACCAACAAAAATAAAAAATACTTCCGAAATAAAAACATCCTCTTATCACAAACTTTTTAACTCCGTAATTCGATCAAGTGAAAACAACCTAAAGCCTTATTATATTAACTTTAATACCATAAATAAATAAATAAGAAAAAGTTTTCTTTCGTAATGCTTGAAATTGAATTCCAAGTTGACTTTATACCGACGTAAAACTGAACATTTTCTGTTTTTAATGCAACATTTTCCAAGTGGTGCATTATTTTCTTATAAAGCGTCTCATTATTGAATCCTAATAGCGTGTTCATTTGAGTGTGAATTTTCATGTTGAGAAAATCCGTGTTGATAGGATTTGCAACATCAAGTGGGCCGTCCCACTGAACAAGTCTAGCGTTTCTTTTCCCTTGTTTATATCGAACCAAAATACCAATACAGCCCTATAAAATCCACAACAGTGCTTTGCTGCAGCACGAAAAGATGACGAACTAATTTCCGCATGATGGAACCTGGAAATGGGAAATTAGTTTGGATCGTTGCGTGCTATGATTAATTCGCCAGCCACAATGCATATTCAGAACGAACAGCAAAACCCAGCTTACAATAACTTTTAGCAACTATTTATGTTTATTCCGCGCGTGGCATCATAAATTACTTGAAATTGAAAAACTTTTGGCCGAGGAAAGTTAAAGTTGCAACAATGTTACTGTACATATTTTAAAAACTAAACATAACTTTTTTTTTGTATGCTGTTGTATTCAAAGGCAAGTCCATCTCATCAAATGGCTTTTAGCCTTTCCATTGAAACAAGTCTTGGGAGCAATATGAAAAATTCACATCATTTTTTTCTTTATACTCCACCCTTCTCACCCTTTAGAGATCTTGATAAATGATTCACAGAAAAGTGAACGACACCCTACCGCAAGCACTAATTAAATTCCATTGGTGAGTGTTGATAAATTCACTGCAGCGAGATTACAACTTGACATCTGTTATAAAATTCGTTATTAATGTCTTTTTATACCACAAATATTGCCTTAAGAGGAACTGTGGATTCATCATTTCGTCCCTAGGTAATGCGCATGCCATTATTCATTTCATAAAAAATTCTTTTTCTTGCCGAACAACTGCACTAAAAAGTGTGCTTCACACAAAAGGAAAAAACCTAAGTATATCTTTTAATAACTGCCAAGACAACGAGCCTGAACAGAACCCCTTCTGGTCAAATAACTCCTTTGTACAATAATCCGCACTAAGTTCTGTTTGCACAGCGATAGTTGGATGGAAAACTTAGAATAAAAACAAACAATACACACAAAGAAAACAAACCTTGCTGATAAGGAAAAAGAAAAAAAAAATTTCCTTTGAAAATTAAAACTTGCAATAAATCGATGGAAGCGAGTGACATTTTTCAATCAACAAATTCCGCTTTGGTTCTACCGGAAATTAGCATAATCGTATTACTGATGAAGAATAATAAACTAAGCACAATATTGTACATACGTCATACTCGAGTGATCAAAGAAAATGTGATTCTTTTATCTTAAAATTGTGCATTAAACATTATGAAGTTTAATAGAAAAAAATTCAAATAAATTACCAAACAAAAATTCAATGCATTAGCATGAGAAAATTTATATTAGTGCTATATTAGAATTATTTGTCATAAATATCACTACAACTCTATTACTTCCTGAAACTACTGTATATGAAATAAATAGACTGCAACTTTATGGTCTTTTGGCTACTGTCATAAAATCCATTAAAACCCCCATTTGTTTTTAGAAATTAGCCCTTTTAGCCTAAAAAGGTAATTAAAACGCTTCCTTTATTACCTTATAATTACATAAACGCTATTTAAAATTCCAAAATTTAAGCACTTCGGGCAAACATAGTTTCGCATTTAAAATTTTTAAACAAAAGAGAAGGAACGGTAAGAAAGGAAGAAAGAAGCAAGCAGGGCAAAAAAGGCAACGAGATGAGAAAGAGGAAAAAAAAAACTACCCAGCTATACAGTCGAAAAGCAGCCAAGCGAATAAGAGGTGAAAGGCTCATCCCTCCAATTTATGACCTTCTTGCTTGGCCAGAGTACACCAAGAAGTGAGAAAAACGATGATCATTTGTCATTTGAGGCACAGCCATTATATTCTGTATCTTTACCTCCATTTCTTCGGGGTAATTTAAGTTCATTTTGTGAATAAAATAAATACACTGAAAACTTTGCTAGAAGTATTAGAAAAATGCTTTTATGTGAAAAGAAAAATTAAGTTTTTGTTGTTGTTGTTGTGGAAGGAGAGCAAAAATCGAACATACTTTTCACTTGTCTCACTTCTTTATATCCTGTTCCCATCGTTCTCTTGGAAATGTCTTTTGCTTTTGGCTCGACTAACTCGCTTTTTTAGCAACAAAACTCGAATCGAAAGTAGTACCCGAGGGGGTGATTCAGTTGAGAACTATGATGAAGCAATGAAGGAAAAACGCTCATAACAAACAAACGGCCGTTGCAGACATTAATAACGGAGAATTGAGAGAAGACAAACATCGCTACTTAATTCAAGCAAGCTGCACCGAAATCAATAAAACTCACGCTGTTCAAAATAAACGCTGCGTTTGCCAAGCTTAAGAAATAGCTTTTATATTTTTGTTTATGTTTTTAATCAAACAAAAACAAAGCCAGTAGTTTTGTTTGTGATTTAAAGCAAGTGAATAGCTCATTTGCATTTATTGTGGTGGTTGAGAGACAGTGGAAAATTTCAATTCCTTTGAGGCCACATCAATCACATTCATCACAACAAGAGATGGTCAAGAGACTCCATGCTGTTTTTGCAAAACAAGACAAAACTTTAAGTGTTTACTATCTATTTCTGTTTACATAAACATGTATTTGAACTCATCTTAATTCCCAGAATGCACTTGATGTTTGATATTTTTCAATTTCATCAAACCTTGTTTTGATCTAACACTCGATTACACCTTAAAGTTGAAAGACCAAATGTTCAATAACTTCATTTTTCTGCATTCTAAAAACAAAATTATCATTTTGCAGAGCAAATTTACACGTAATATTAAATGCAGTACTAATCATTCAAGGGCATTCCCCCAAGACATTGGCATAAAGCCAATAACTTTTCAACCTTTCTGCCATAATCCAACAGCAATTTTTGTTCTTCACGACTTTTAATCCAAATTAACATTCAAACGTGAGAAATCTCTTAACCAAAGCTAAAGACATATTTTACAATAAAATGAAAACCTTAAAAAAATCAATCAAAAAATTTCAAAAGCAAATCTAAAAACTGAAGAAAAAAATTTAAACTCGTTTTAAGCCATCTTCAGGTGCTTGTTACAGCAGCCACAGCTTGGCCGACAATAAATTCAATTCAATTCAATTTTTACATCCGCTTGACCAACCCTGCACCTTTTCTGTCGATATTTCTTGAATCTGTTTCCACTGCTTTAAATCCTGGAATTCTTAAAGTTCACAAACTCTTAAAAACACTTCAAGCATCCATTTAACCACAAACTTAAAACTAAAATTAAAAACATATATATATAATTTTTAAAATAAAAAAATTTAATTACATTGTATCTACCAAATAACCAACATAAAAGACAAGGTGACTTTATAAATTGCTCACCCATTAAGTGCATCCACTTTTCCAAACTTCATGCTAATTAAAACGACGTGAAGTAATATAAAAAAGAAAAAAAAATCTTACAAGCATGTCAATGGCAGTTTTCACTGTCGGTCGTTGTCCTTTGCAGAAAAAAATAAAATAACTTGAGAAAACAAGACAATTTCGTATCAGTCAGCCCTCTTTGCTCTTTTCTCCCATTTCTTTCATTACAAAAGCAAAAAAGTTTTAACTTACTGTTTTAATTGCTCGAATAAGCATACTAAATGACACGGCAAACGGCAGTTAGCAAGTGTTCTTCATTACCAGATTAGAATAAAGGTTATTAAATTTTTTTGCGAACGCCGTACACCGTTGAAAAAAAAAGTAACGGGAAAGGGTGAGTGGGTGTGTTTACATAAAGTAACCTTGTTGAAGAAACAGAGTTGTGGCAAACATGCGAATCAGCGGCAACTTACTCAAAATCCTCGTGTTGACAAATCTGTTATTAGAGCCAACTTCTTTCAAACGTGGGGCAATATACTTATGCAGATTAGGGAAAACTTTGGACCAAATGACATTCATTTGCATTTCAAGTTGAAATTGTGCCTCGGCAAATGATGTAAAATGAATGTCTCGATTCTGAAATTAGAGTTTGTTAACATTTCAAAGAAAAAGCTGAATTTTTAGTAATAAATTATTTTATTTGCAACTCTTGCAAATTAGTCGGAACACGAATGGGTAATGAATAAAATGATCAATTCATTTGCTTGCGTACAGTATGTTCAAGTCGTTGCCCTACGATTGCATTCGTCTGCCATCATGTAGCAATTATTTCGAATGGAGTCATTATCAACTCTAACCTATCAGATTCAAGATAAAATAAGAAAGAGAGAAAAATAATATAAGAAATGTAAATAAAAATTAATTTGTTTTATATATTTTATAGTTTTTCATCATCCTTTGAAAAAAGAATAATTTAGTAAAAAATGCGTCATAATTTTCCAAATAAGCAAAATAAAATAAATTCTGCAAACTGAAATAGCTAACCTTAATGTCCAATCAATACATCCAACACAGAAGCAAACAGCAAAAAAAAAAAAAAAAAAAAAAAAGAAAGTATGAAACAAAAGAAAACAGCTATTTTTCCTCGGCTTACTCTTCTGGCCTTCACATGACAGTTCATTTCCCGAGCATCAAATCCTGATATTTTTTAGGGCCTCTTGTCACTTGCATTGCAGGAGCAAAAGTCCCAACCATTTTCTCTTTTTCCTCGCCGTCTTTAACTGTTCCATCTTTCAACCAACCCCGAAACTTTACTGTAAAAACACGCATATCCGTAGCACTTCTCATCTCGCGACTTTCATTTATTGCCATTTCAAATCCCATATAATACCAGCGCACGTATCAATACACGTCATTTGTTCTTGCTGTGTTGGATGATTCACGACTGTCGACTACTGAGTCAGCAATAAAAAGACAGAATGAATTTGTAAGAATTCTCCTTGCGTCTTTCAGAAACAGACCGACAAATAGCCGCGGCAAAAGCGGCAGCGCAATACTGATGACAACCATGATTGATGGTCACTTGGAGTTATGACGCTTCCCGACAACAAAATTTTTTTTTTCTCTGCTTAAAAACTCCCTTTGCAGGAACAAGGAAAAAGATCTCAGCTACCGGTTCACTAAAGTGCGACCATAAATCAATGTAAAGCTGGCGAAAGTGTATTTGAGGTATACAACATTTTTTCCTGGTTCTTGGGATCCATAAAATATGAATGTAATGTTGGGTTTATGGAGTTATTAGTTGCGCACGTCGTTTTTGACTCTTCTCGACAAAGTGTGACAAACTGCGTCAGACACGGCAAATTTCCAGCATATTACACGCAACAGTTTTTATTAATAGCGACGCTGATTTTTGCATGCTTGCATCATAAATAAAGCTTTGATACGCCGTTTCTAAACTCACAAACACATCATTTTTCCTGTTAGGTTTTCTCAATTATTCCTTGATTTTTCGAGCTTGGTGATAGAAGTGCTGCCAGCTGGTGCTTTTTCTCGTTTTTACGAGATATGATAAATTAAAATTCTTTCAAGCAGTGTTTCTAGTCGAAGTTCAATTTAGTATTTTAAAGTGATTAAAATCTTCTCAGAACACTACTGTAATATCTAAATTTTAAAGCTATTTTTGTTTTTAATTATTTACAACAAGTAGAGCATATTTCCACTCATTCACTTGAATCATTGCCTCAGCTTAAATCGCAGCAATCTGACAAGTATTCAACTCTGTTTACCACCTACATACAAAACACAGAGCATTTTACTTCAAAACTTTCCACATATACTGCAAAATTAATTGAACACTGTATAAGCTTACGTTGATGTTGTAATTAAATATTTAATAAAATGAGACAAATTTCGCAACAACGAAAATGATCGATATCTTGTGTAAACAACTTGTGGAAAACAGTCAAAAAATCTTTAAAACTGGCACGTTCAAAAAGACTGCAGTTAAAGAAATATTTTTTTTAAGCTTAATTTTAATATTACCAAAACAACAACAAAATTCACGTATTATGTAGCAAAGCCAAACTTGTTTAGATAGACTCACAGTCAGTCGTCTTTTGGCAATCTGAGAATATAATACTACACCCTAAGAAATTAGGAGACAATTAAGCCCCCTTTAAACCAACCGTGCTGTACGAAACATTGGCTAATTACAGTGATCATTTTATTGCGCATCGCGTTACAACTTCAATAACTTATCCTTTATAGGATAAAGCGAGAGAAAGTTTTACCAACTCAACCTTAATCTCTAACCTTAAATAGGTCTTCGGCACAGACACGAAAAAATACTTTCCCTTTTTTCAAATTTCACTGCTCGAAAAACAATAAATCGTGAGCCAATAACTACACTACTATTCTCAAGTGTATCTTGCAGACTTCCACATAAATTTTATAGAGGGAAAAAACTCCAGTATATCACATGTATTCCCAGTGGCTTTGAAGGCAGTATTGCAAACTGCACTCCGCTTACTCCCATTAAGCCCTGAATCGAATCAAAACTATTAACATTGACTGGTAATCCATGTCCAGTGTAAGCCACATAAGCCAGTTGTTTAACTGGTTTATTTCAAGTGGAAGTCGATTTCCGTCTTCTAACTCTTCCAAATGTAGAAAAATAAATTCCAAACGACCGCATTTTACATCTCTTTTTAGCATTTGCACAAGTATGTATAAAAAAAGTCGAAAAAAAAGAAAACCAAACTGCCCATAAACCAAGTTGCATAAGATATACCAACGTTTTATGAACTCTTGGTAAAAGAAAAAGCAAAAAAAATGTTTTTTGGCGTAAAAATTCACCAAATGATTCCATTATTCCCAAGATAATAACAGATAACAAAAGAAAAAAATAAATAAAAATATAAAAAATTCATCACATAAAAAGATAAAAGTTTCATACGTTTAAAGACAAAATAAACCATAAAAACATGTTACAAGATTCCTCTTGTAAAATCTGAAGTAAACTAAATTCCCAGGAAATTTGCAAAATTCTTGTGACAACACCAAGGATCAAATGTCAGAAACCTGAAACTTTGAACTTCAAGTTTCAATTTCAAGTTGACAAAGGCTGCTGACTAAAAACAACTCCTAATGGGAAAAAAAATTAAGTGCGTTCAAAATATTAATTCTGAGATTTTTGAAAACTTGTTTTCAATAAAAACCCTCATCAACAACAACCAAAAACCACAAAAGCTAAAGCAACCCTTTCCAACAGTTAAGAGTTGATTGTTGATAAATACTGCACTAGAATTTTTAATTACAATTTTAAATCCAACATAAAAAATTCAATTTTTAGCAATATTAAAAGAACATTGCACCAACCTCCACCATTTGCAGTGCCAAAACCAAATCATAAAAGAAAGTAGAAAAAAAAAAATTCTCATCAGCCAAAGTCGAAGCACATTCTCTTTTCTCTATTTTATACAACTTCTATATCTCCAACCGAGACCAAGCGAAAAATTGGATCTCGCTATGTGCCAAGAACTTGAAGCAATTTAGCACCCGTTTTATCAGCACTCGGATTGCCAGTTCCAATAGTCATGAGAAAATGACAAATAGGACCGAGCAATGGCCACAAGACCCTGAAACAACCGGCTGCAATTCACGCTGCACACTGAGCCCTGACGGCTAAACAAGCTCTTGACTTGTTTACACAACGCTTTCATAGCCCTTTACGTTACCGCAACAGCCCGCACACGACACCTAACGCCGTAAGCGTGACACAGCGCATAACCAAATGCAAGTAGTTGCCCCATAAAACTCCTTAAACCCGCGCTCGTCTCCTCCCCTATCCATCTGCCGGATGGAGTTTCGCTTCTCAGCCGTCTTGTAAACTTTCCAACTCCACATTACACTCTATCTTCTGCTCGAGGGAAGTGAAAAGGCCAAATCTCCGAGTGATGGCACTCCTTTTCCCATGTACGAGTCTCATCCCATTGTAGGAGTCCCGAGACAAGTCGCCGTCCCACCCACGACCATACATTATTCGCTATGGCGTCTTTTCTTTTCTTTCAAATGGTTTTGGTTTCATGATGGAAGAGAATTTAAAGTCAACGCGCTTTGCACGAGATCTTTCACAAAGAACACGTACAAAAGCCTTATTCAAAGATCACTGCTGACTGTACTAGTTGAAGTTTTTTCTTTTTCTTTTTTTTTTTTTTTGAAAATTGCAAACTCCATTTCAAAGAAGAAATAAAGTGAAATAGAGTACGTGCGAGTTTTCGGTTGAAGAATTGATGAAATGACTAATGGTAGCACTTATTCGCGTATAATTTATAACGGCGATAATATGGATTGCACGAATAAAGAATTTAATATTTTATTTTATTGTATGTTGTGTTATATATTTGGTGCTGGGAAATGATTTAGGATTGATGCGAAGACAGTTTGTAAAGAAACATATCAACGATTTAAGTTATTGAAAATTGAAAAAGTATAAAGCGGTTAAAGGCAATAAAGGAAAAGGAATTGGGGAAATTGATATTTCCTAATTTATCAAATGGTTTAAAGCCGTGTTTACTTTGTAAATTGATAGCGAGGCTCAATGTCGAGATACGGGAGATCACGAGATTATAATGTATTACATTTCTTGAAAGATAAATTTCTTTTTCAAAAGAAAAAGAAAAATCTCAATTTCGTTTAAAGATCTAAGTTTTCTCTTTATCCTATGCAGAAAAATAGAAGTAAATCACACCATTAAATTTTATGTTAATACCTCCACAAATTATTGATGAAACTGCCACTAAACTTTAAAATATTTCTCAAAGAAAAATCGAATTTTTAATGGACGAAAACAAGAAAAATTGGTCAAAGGACAAAACCCTTTTTTCTTATTTTTTCTTTAAAAAAAAAAAAAAAAAGCTTGGCCCGTTCCTTCTGCGGCATTTAACAGTATTATGCACTTAGCTTCCACTCCATTCCACTGGCTCCTCGATGGCCACTAAGGAAAAAAAATGAAAGGCAGAACAGGGAGCGAATCCCCAAAGTACATTCGGCCAAACCAAAAGATTCTTTTCTTTTTTCCTCTCTCCCCTTGCTAGTTCGTCTCAACCTTACAGCATTGAAATCCCACTTTTTGGCAGCGACCCTTTCCGATTTGGACATGCGATTGGAAAAGAAAAGCACACCCTTTTTTTTCCCCCTCTTCGTCTCGCAGCACAAACTACCAAGTTCCAATTAATTACGTAAGCCTCAACTAGCTCCGTTGCCAAAAATGTTACAATAAGTTGCAGTCGCTCGATCGCAACACCATAAACAATTTTTTTTTTTTATTCTTGCCTCTGTGCACCATCAAATTACACCGAAGAAAAAATTAGATATCTTAATCAGCTTAATTCCTGCATTAAATCTCGCCGGATTTAACCACCAAATGCCTACGGAACTCGTAAAAGCGCAACTTTTTAACACCCTCTTTAACAGTCAGTTCGGTGTGTTGTTTTATCTTTAAGAAGAAAACGATCTCAAAGACACCGTTCCTTCGAGGCTTTAAGGAAAGAAGAAATGGGGCGCATTAAAGGAAATGTGATTTATGAAGGAGGTTGCGACCAATGGCGTAAAATGGCTTCAGTCACCTGTAAAACAGAGGAACTTGCTCGCATTCAAACTTCGTTTTAGCTTTCGATGAAGGTCGCCAAGGGCGTTTTAGGGTTAATAATGCTTAAAAACTTGCTCAAGCAAATTAACCCTGAGGCAACACCATCTAGTGATAAATGCTTATCTAGTTTTGCAGAATCTAAATAAAAGAATTTGCTAAAATTTTACTTGTTCCTCCATTTCCCAAATAATAAGGAAGAGAAAACATTTCCTAGTGAGCATCAAATGCTGCTTCCACGAATTCCTTCCATGACGATATTAAAAGTATTTATGGCTGTTTTAACGATCCCAATTTCATAACAAACATGTCACAACATGTATGACACAACGCAGACCAGTCCTCAATAACCATCCACTGACTCCATTATGTTCTCTTCAATATTTCAAGAGAAATAGAAAGTCGTGTATTCAGCGTTCAATCTGCACACGTGCAATTAAATCTTCGTCCGAGAAATTATTTAAATTTCAATATTTAATGTACCGCAAAACCAAGTGGCCTTTGCTACTGCCTTTTAGCACTTTGCGCAATTCGCATCCCAGTGGATATCGCGTTGTCGACTTGCATGAAGATTGAACCCGAACTTGCCTCAAACGCAGCACGAAAATTGGATAAATGTAATCAGCCACCTTTAAATCGTTTCACGCTGACAGCAAGAACCCTCCAGCTTCGTGGTTCACCTTTTAACCAATAGGAAAAATAATGACACACAAAGTGTGTAAAATGAATTTAAAGGAGAGTATTAGTTATTCCCACGAAACAACACGACTTTTCGAACATCGAAAAAGTGCAAGTAGAGAAGAAATTAATTTAAATATATACAACTCCCGCTCCCTTCGAAATTTTAGCAGCAGCTGAGAAAAGACAAAAAATAACGACAGAAATTGATTTTCTGTCGATCACGTAACAGACGTGGCCAGTTGCTTATAGATAAGACAAAATTGAAAAAATAAACAGGGGGAATGCATACTCAAAACAAGAACATGACTCTTAAATTTGACAGTTTCAGTCGGGTGTATGTGTCTACAAGAGACTACAAGTGCATTTCAATGTCAAGTGTTTGTCGTTCGATATTAAAAGTTGCCTACTTTACATGTATACGAGCTTCGAAAAAAATTTGATTTCTTTTTTCTAGCAAAAAATGTTGTTTAAAAAAAATATTTTGCAGTATACTATAGACAGACATTTTAAATGCACTTTTTGAAGGAAAAAATAGAAGCAGATTTATTGATGAAATTAAAGTGAAATTTATCAGAAAAATGTCAGCATTTAGAAAGTTTCTTTTACTGCCGAAATTCAATTATCTTTTGTGCCGACGTTAAGGGAGAGAAAAAAAGGACTCCGTAATTTGCATCAAAAACTAAGAACAAACGACACGCCAATAAGCGAGCCACTCAAAATGGGAACGACTTCTGTCTTTCCAATTTAGACATTTTTATTGATTTCTTTTGAACAATTCATTTCTCCATATGATCTGAACGCGGAAAAAAAATTACATTTCTCAAGTATTGATTTCTTTGTCTTTTTCTCACATGTCATGTGTGTAATTAGTTCCATCTATAACGCACTAACACGGCTCCATTTCAGAAATGAACAGCACTATCAAGATTTCGTCTTTCCTCTTATGCTTCTTAATTACTTTTCACTGCAAATACCCAACAGGTCAATCTGTCAACAATGAAATGTTGACATTTAATATATTTTCCCTCCTTCTCAGCCTCAAAACCAATAATTTCTTTCGACAGTTTGGTGCAGTTATTTTTGTAATTTCGTTACGTATGGTAATCACGAGGGAAAATCGTTAATGGCTAATTAGTCCAATGGGACCTCGGCTTTTATTATTCATCCTACTAGGTCAATCGACTAAGTTAAGACATTACGAAATTTCATTTTGATGTAAAGTTAGTGAAACTTTAATTTCGCTTTTCTTTCAATAGTTGATGAGCAATTATTCAAAAATCTATATTTTTAATCGAAATATTAGAAACTAATTCATCAAAAAGCACCTAAACTACACATACACTTCAATATTTTAAAACTCGATCTCTTGAATATCGATCCTTGATTTTATTTTTTCGTATTTTAACTGAATAAACTCGTCACAATTAGATTGAACAAATTCAATTACATTTTGCAACAAACTGTGATCTTGTTTACCTTGTAAAAACAAAAACATGAAGCGAATAAAAATTCGGTAATGGTTTTATTCAATTATCCTTTCATTTCATTTCATTCTTCAACATCCAAGTACAGTTCCAATAAAAGTTAACCCTCATTTCCAGAAATTACACGTTGCAAACCACGTATTAAAGTTGTGTTTACATTCTCCCAAACCCGGAGAAATAAAAATGCTCTAAAAACCTGCCGCGAATAAACACGGGCTAATTAAAGAAGGGCAAAAATCAAAAAGATAAAATTATCTGCACAACGTAATGAAAAAGAGAACAATGTTTAATGAGATTAAAGTGCACTTGGGCAATGAGAATCACGTCCTTGTCTGCAGCAATTCCGGCTAAGACTTCCGGTATGTGATGAGACAGTCAAGTGCTGACTAGTGGTGGTTCCACCATTCTTTTTCGCTTACTTTTTATTGCCGAAAAAAGGGTGTGAGTGGCGAAGACATTTTCCCCTTCCTTTTTTCCTTGACTACGTAAAAGTTGGACTCCAACGGTGAAGTCGGCGGGAGAAATTTTTGAATTGCGTACTTTGGAGGGTGTGATAGCAAAACGAATGGCTCCAATTAGGTTGTCAAGTGAGTCGAGTGAATGAGTACTTAGCGACGGGAAGAACCGCGGATAATTGCTCGGAAACTTTTTCGTCAACGAGGATGCAAAATAATTTCTTTTTCAACGTGTTTGTTTTCGTTACTGGCACATTCTTTGCTTAATGTTTTATCCCATTTTCGTTTTTCAACTTTTGTAATCACATTTCTTTGGATTTGTTCACCTAAACCAATTATTCTGACTCTGATCCTAACAAAATATATTTTTAACATCGGACCGATTCTCTCGAGAAATAACGCAAAAGCTTCTTTATTTTTTCTTTCATTTCTTTTTTCAAAAACTAGATTGTGAAGAATCCAATTCAACACGATCATCATTTTGCTCGATTTCTCCGCTTATCACTACAGATCATCAATAACTGATATTAAAGGTCAAGTGAACTGAACTGGTTTATTGTTAAAAAGGAATAAACTTACTCTAAAGTTTAATTAATCATCACCAAATGACGTTTTCACAGCCTAAATTTTGTTTAAAACAATCGCAAAAAATAATTGTCAAAAAGAAAATGCATTTTGGGAAATGGTGAAAACTCTGACGTCAAGAAGTCGTGAGCATGCGCAATACG